>JAVJIF010011653.1:0-20000 GCA_038442645.1 Agave tequilana | reverse complement strand
TACCCCAGCTTAGCTAAAACTGAGTAGACGTTGCCCTTCGAGACATCTCGGACTCAAATAGGAGACTGATCTAAGGGGAAAATTGATTAGAATTTGACTTTTACCAAATCAGTGTCAAAGATTGGGGATTGATGAGGCGAAATCTCGAAGAACAGTGGTTTGGTATAATTAGGCTCGTTACTTAGGCACAG
Organism: Agave tequilana; assembly: GCA_038442645.1. Classification (NCBI taxonomy): domain Eukaryota; kingdom Viridiplantae; phylum Streptophyta; class Magnoliopsida; order Asparagales; family Asparagaceae; genus Agave; species Agave tequilana. The sequence continues at coordinate 19,809 of JAVJIF010011653.1, read as the reverse complement.
ATACCCCCACTGATCTTGCCCCTACCTAGCCAATTAACATATGGTCAGATTCTGTAATATACCCCCCCTGTGGATAGTCTAACCAGTTAGGAGTCGTCTAGGTCTAAGGTCTACCCTAACTTAGGCTAAATTTTTTTATTTTTTTTTATTTTTTGTTTATTTGTTTATTTTTCTTTGTTTGTTTTGATATTTCTTGTGTGATATGGCTTATAACAATAATTTTTCTAATTTTAATGGTAATCCATATTACACCTAACCTCTTTTTTGGATATTACCATCCCGACATATCATAACTTTAACTAACCAAGTGTGCCAAATTGGTCTTATTAGAATCAATACATGTCTCAGTCCCAATACTATGAACAAGACTGGAATAATAATTACTACTCTTCACAAAGTTAATGGGGATACACTCTCCTGAGTCATATTGTCAACCATCATTCCAACATTCAGCCTATAATTTTTCTTGTCATGATCAACCAATAGAAGAAAAATCTGAGATTATGAAAAGTATAAAAGCCATGATTGAGTCCTAAGAACAAAAGCTGAAAATGATGGACTCACAATTCCCACAAGACTCCCAAATCTAAGATCCTTACTCCATGTTCCAAGTCACACAACAAAAAGAACTTATGGACTCAGATAGGAGTATGGAAAACCTGATTTAGTTCGAAAATAATTTTTTCCAATCTATCAATAGGCTAGAAGCACAAATGAGTTATTATATTAACATAGTGAAAGATAGGAATGAGATAACTTTACCTAACACACGTTTGACTATTCCAGATTGCCCTAGCCATATTGATAGGAACGAAGAATCTTGGTGTCTTGGAGACTTTGATCAAGACTCAATTTCATCACACAAATTTGAACTTGACCAATTCCAAACCTTAGACAAATTGGCGAGTTTTTCATTCAATGAAATTGAACTTGAATGTGAATGTGAACCTGATCCCCAACCTTGTGATTCAATTTTTATTTTCGACTTTATGTTGACTCCAGTATCATTACCCAATTTGGACCAATTTCTGGAGCCAACATATTCATGTACCCATAGATCTAAAAATTGAATCACAAATTTGGATAGTCACATTCCATTGATGGGAAAGAATGTGAATTTCAATTTTTTGATTTTGACTCAACTCTTGAACCAAAGTAGACTCTCGAACCCAAAGTTAATTTTTCTGAGTTAGTAATGGTTCTCGAACCTATCACTCTTGAATCCAAGTCAATTATTCCACCAAGTCATAGTCTTTTGTTGGACATAGGTATTGACCATAATGACTCAGTGATGATTTTTCAAGACTGGTCATGTAAAGAGAATAAGTTTCATGATTGAATCTTTCATGATTCTATTCATATTGGTGTTTTCATTGATTTTACAAAGGGGAAAACTTACAAAAAAGATTGAGGAGCTAAATTACAAGTAACACAAAAGATTATAAGTAGATCTCCTCTGAGATTCTGGAGAAGTGTGCCGATAGGAGTCTGGTCAGCGCGCGACCCACTTTGTCCCTTTGACGATACGATCGATGGAATTCCCTTCTCGCCTGGTTCGGGGAATCGGAGAATAGAAGGTTGGTAGAACCCTCTTGTTACTTCTTAAACTGCCTCCACTTGGGAATTCCTTCTAGTTTGGTTCTAGAAATTCCTTGAGAGGAAGGAAGGTATTAGGGTATCAGCACCCTGATTAGAGAAGCAGTTCTCTGAATTCTCTGAATTCTTAGAAGTAAGAGAATAGATCTCTGTTTAGCCGTATCTCTCTGTGCGTCTCTTTGCCTGTGCGCGTGTATTCTCTCTCTCTGTCTGTGTTTGTGCGCCCCCTTCCTCGTATGCCTCTGGTGGCTATTTATAGGGAGAGCAGGGGTATAATTGTCCCTTGAAAATCTGAAAACAGGTTGAGTCAATCTGTTTAAATCTGGAAAGTAGCCTTACTGCGATGCTAGAATCAGCTTCTGTGAAGCTAGGAATAGCAGGTAATGTCAACCTCCTGATCTGTTTTGATTCTTTCCAAATAACCGAAAGATCTTTCCAGATCTTCTTACTTGTTTTAGGAGAGTCAAGAGATTATGGTAAACAACTACCAAATTTGATCTCAGATTTGATCTTGATTAGATTTGATCCTGAATAGATTTGATCTCATCTGGAGATTTGATTGGTCAAAGGTGACCATAAAAGACCCGCAGCGGAACTACCCGCGTCGAGCTCACAGCGGAGCTAGAAGGAGCATCTGGCGAAGTCAGAAGAAAGCTCTTCAGCGGAGCTAGATAAACATTTGTGGCGAAGCTACCGAACATCCTTCTGCGCGGTTGTGTGTGGCTTCGAGCGAAGCTAACTCTCTGCGGAGTTAACTGAGCACTTCAGGCGAAGCTGTAAGTTAGCTCCCTGATGAAGCTTTGAATGGCTTCGAGGCGATGTTGGACAAACTTAGCCTCTCAGGTGAGGCTATCCCTTTGGGCCCATATGATGCTAAGTGTTAAGCTAACCTAACATCTTAGACCTGCTTAGGTCTCTTCAAAGACAATCTGGCTCACTGTCTGCTTCACTGGATCAGTAGAGTCCAAATCGCTGATTTGTCCCTCGGAGATGGGTACAGAACTGGTCGTCAGCTTGTCTGTCACTTGTCTTTTGTAAATGTCGACAAGTTAGACATTGTTCAGGCCAGTCAGAATCTTGTCTTTTTTAGAGTGTCAACAAGACCCCCTTCAAAGTTTTCGAAAGTCTGCAATGGAATGGTTCAGACTCCGAAATACTTTGAATTGCTTTGATTGATGGTATGTGAAGTACGAACGTCGCCATAGTGGTTGAGTTCAGCTTCGCTTTCGATCCTGCTTCTGGATTAGAATAGGTTCGCCGAGGAATCGTGTAGATTCGCGATTCTGGGTAGCTTCGTGTCTGAGTAGCTCCGCATCTGGGTAGCTCTACGTTCGAGCCTCCCGGAGTAGATTCGCTACAAATTGATCTTGGAACGTCGTTCCTTTCCCGACTAACTGCTTTCGGCTAGTTACGAGGAAGATTGCCCCTTTTTCGAGGTTAGAATAACCTCTCTTGCATTAACGAGGGAGATCATTACTTCTGCGTGCAATTCCGAGGGAGACTATTCCCTTTCTCAAGGCTTAGTAAATGCCTTAAATTCGCTCGCGCTTCTAAGCTTGAAGCAGCGGCGGTGCGACCAGGCCATGAGGCCTATAAATAGGACACTTGAAGTCCTCTGCAGAGAAGTATCTGTCCATGATATCTCCTGGTTGTTCAGAGAAGTATACTCAGATCTCTGAAATATTTGGGGTGCCCACTCTGGTCATTAACCGGCCATAACTGGTGAGTCTCAGTCATCCAGAGACTTTATCAATGAACTAATGACTTTAGGGAGTTTATCTCCCTTAATTTAGCTTTATCAGCTGCCTTAGGGATTGATTTCCTTTGTTCTTCATTTTGTATCTGACTGATTTGCAGAGAAGGGCTTCAGCCCTATTTCCCAGCTTCCCGGCGAAGCTATCATTTTCACTTGATCAAAAAAGATCATTGCATGCTTGCCTGCTAAGTTCGCCACATAGGCAAGAATTGGGACTTTAGTCTCTTCAAATTTGAACCAGTCTTGCCATATAGGTGGGGCTAAGACTGCGTCCCTCTGGATCAGTCTGGCTTAGCCATATAGGCGAGGCTAGGACTTGGCTTATGCTAAGCTAGCTCCTTATCACTGTGCAAGTAAGGCTATCTTCTGCTTAATTGAAATCCATCCTTAAAGCGCAACTGGATCAGATGTAAATTGCTTCGCCCAAAGAACTTGACTTAGCGTATCCTGCTTGCATTTTTCTTTGATTTACTGCTAACTTGTTTCCAGTTTGTATTGCAGTGACTATGCTCGCCAGTCTTTTGTCTTGATGAAAGAGATCAGAGACTTGCCTCTTGATCTTCTGGTTGAAACTTTAATCTTAAGCAGGAGGAACAAACTGGGCAGCTGATGCGTGTTCCCAAAAGAGGTTGGCAGTCGCTTATCCGAGATGATCCACTTCCAGAAGGGCTGATAGTCGCTTATCCGAGATGATCCACTTCGGGAAAGCGGACGTCACCTGTAAGGTCTCGGATCCTTTCTTTGCCAATTTTCATAAAAGAAGATCCAGCTTTCTGGTGGCAACCGGTCCTTTGCCAATTTTCATCAAAGACGATCCAGCTCCGTGATGGCAAAATCTGCCATTATGCGAAGGATTACGGCCTTGTGTAGGAGGAAGGCCTTTCGTGTCCAGTTGGTTTAGCTTATCACCTTGGAAGTAGATAGGACCACTTGTATGCCTTTGAAGCAAATGATTCTGTTGTAAGAAACACAACCTTGATATAGCAGTATCAATGTATCTTCCCTTTTGAATCAATAAAAGTTTATTTTGTGTTGTTCTGCTTTGTTTCTCTCCTTTTTGATTCGAGAACACCTGAAGTGGACTAGCTTTAGTAAGTCTTTTCCTTAGGAGGAATTAGAAGCTCTCAGCGGAGCTAACTTCCGGCGAAGTTGGAGACTGACACCCAACTGAGTCAGGAACAAATCTCTGATGGAGCTATCGCAGAATTTTCGCGAAGCTAGAGATGTGCTTTTAGCGGAGCCAATGCATGTTTCTCAGCGAAGTTATTCAAGCGTCGCGCTAAGTCAACACTATACTCACGGCGGAGTTAGCCCTTAGCGGGGCTGAAGCAACGTTTCTTGGGAAGGCGCTTTAGGCGCCGTTTCAAATTAATTTGAAACGACTGCCTGCGCTCCTTTCGAGGAGGCGGAATTTTAGGCAATAATCAGCCCTATAAAGCCTGATCGGGCTGAAAAAGAAGGCACCACTTCTCTTTAAATTTTCAGAGCACTCTGACTCTTTTCTTCTTTTTCCTCCTTCGTTTGGAAATTCAAGTTCTTCAGTTCTCCAATGGCTCCCAAAGACAGGCAGGAAAAGAGGTAGCAACCTCTACGACGGAGGGTCCTTCTCCTCCTCCAGTCATCGAACGACCTATCGCGAGTAGGATCTTTCTCTTTTGATCAGAGATTTTCATCTCTCTTTTAAAGCCAATTTCTGGCTATCTTTCGAGGAATCCAGAGCGATCAATCATGATCTGGTGATCTTAGGGAGTTCAATTCCCTGAATTTCCCTTGATTTCTTGATTGGGAATTTTAAGAACTGGAGGGTTTCTTCCCAAGCTTCTATGCGAAGCTATCCCTTAGGCGGTTCACATCCTATTGAATGATAGGCTGTGAAGCTAAGCTTTGGAGTGTAACTGAAAAGGATCTTAGTGCCCTTAAAATAATTTTTAGGTAACAGTATCTTTCTGACGAAGTTAGCCCCTGGGGCTTCGTTGCGTTCTGTTGTTCGAGGTCAAGCTTCCAGAGCGAAGCTAATACTTAGATATTTTCCTACATCCTATCTTCGTGTGGAGTGCGAAGTTAAGCTGCAGCTGCGAAGCTAAGCTTCGGGGTGAAGCTATTGTTAGGCCAGCTTCGCTCGGAGAGCGAAGCTATGCCTTAACAAAAATTGCATTCTTGTTTTAGCTCTCTTTCGGCCAATGAACTAATCATAGTTTCTTCTTATTTTTACAGTGCACTATACTCCTGGTCCTCTGAACAGTCTCTTTGGCACAGCCAGGGGGCTGGATGGCAATGTCAGCCTGCAGTTTCAAGGGCAGGCTTTATTATTTAGCGAGCGAAGCGCTCCTGCTCGGGATGCACTTATTCATGGTTGGGATCAGTGCACCATGAGGAGCATCTTAACTACTGCTTTCCTTGAAGATTCTGACCGAAGAATCTATCGAAAGCCCGGCTTCATGTTCGGAGATGCAGCGCCAGATAACGATCACCAGCTGCTAACCGGAGAGGGGCAGTAGATTTTCAAATTGGATGGTGAAAGTACTATCTCCAATCTAGCAAGCAAAATTTCCCTTGTCCTTCTTTCAATGCGTGACGAGGGCTCGGAAGATGCAGTGGCAAGTGACTCGGACTACTGACTCCATTCACGTAGGGAAGTTGATAATTTGTGCCCTGGTTACACAAGGGCGGGTCCTCCTCGCTGCATATTTGGTGTCCCACCCTGGGAATGTACTTCCAGACATTCCAGTGGGAGAAAATCCCGCGTGGCTCAGACCTTTGGAAATTAGTTCTTTAAAGTTTGTGGCAATTATCCAGCCACTGATTTCAGGACTCCAGGGTGGATTCACCTCCCAAGGCATGGTGGAGGGACTTGACCCTATATGTTCTTGCTCATTTTGAGGAGGATCTGGAGAGGCTGGGACTTTATGAGGCCGTCAGGGCGACCTGTTATGGCATTCAGATGAGCGTAGCGAACTTTTACGCCATCTTTGAGTTGTCCTGTCCGGCTACAGGGACCTTCTTCACCCCTGTTGGCGAATTAGGCATGGCTCTGCACGAGATGTGGGAAGTCTCTGCTCTGCCTTTGGGGTCTCTCCCATATGAAGAATACTTCCCGTGCAAGGCAGAATTGGCACTTCTAGAGAAGCAGGAGCCTGCTTTGTTTGAGACCTACCGGGAATTGATGTGTCATCTGTACATTTTCTCCAACATGCATGGGAGCAGTAAGGGAGCCTCATGCAGTTTGAAGAGCTGGAAAATTATTTGTTCCCCGACCTGGAAGGTACTCCTGAAGCGGCTCATTGTGGAGTTGCAGATGAAGACATCTTTCGCCGGATGCAAGAGCACTCTCAAGGGGATCTAATTCTGGAAGAAGATGACGGACCCTATAAGAAAGGCGATATTCTTCGGAGTTTTCACCACCAGGCTCATCGACCGACGTCCCGGAAAGCACTTCTGGCTGGTTTTCTAACGGTCTGGTTGAAGAGGTGTGTGGTGTCGTCTTCGTCTGGCGATGTCATTCATCCGACTGTCTTATTGCCTGTCGTTTGTCTAGTCCATGGTCGTTCCCTTGGACTTCTTCCAGCCATGGTATGTTGTATTCAAAGAGGCCTTCGTAGATTGACGGAGGCTTTCTGTAGGCCACCAGCAACGAAGCGGGGAAGGGGGACTATCTTGTCTCGCAACGGACCAAACCCCAGAATAGGTTTGTCATATACTTATTTGATGGCCTAGTTCGCCCTTCACTGCCCCTCTATCATCCAAGCCGGTGAGGAGCCCCCAGAAGGTATTCGCATGGCGCTTCTCTGTCAGTTCGAGGGTGTTCGTGGTCAAAGACTTATGTGGCTGCGGTCCGTAAACTGTTGTGCTGTCATGACGTCTATAGCCTTTTCTGATGCTTTTCCTACATTCGCGATGCAGGCTATGGTGAAGAATTCAAGGATGTAGGGGAAGGGCAGACGTCATTGAGTCGGGGAGTCTTCGAATGGCTGGTTAGCATTCGCCATCACACTTGTTATATAGAAGCAGGGACACCTGTTCCTGGAGCCCTATGTTCCGAGTCGGTTTGCCCGTCAGTTTGGGTATGATCAACTGTATGTAGGCAATCCAAACAGTAGTCTGGCCTTTATGGGGAGCCTCATCGATGGAGCTCGTGCCTGGCGGTTCTTCATTGCTGGCTGTACTGAGGCGCGACTGTGCACGCCGTTAAGGACTCTGAACCTTCTGACGACCCTGGGATTCTGCCAGTGGTATAGAATTTCGTACTCCACACCCACTGAATTTTCTATTAGTTCTTTTGGTGTGAAGTTAATCTCTCAGCGGCTGAAGCGAAAGGTCACTGAGAAGAGCGAGGGTAAGAGGGTCCGCGTTCCAGGCCTCGGGAAATTCATTGCCGTTGATGATAGCGAAGCCTCGGATGCAGGAAGTCCTCGCTTTGAAGCGGATACGGGTGCTGAGGCTCCAATAGCTGCTTCTAGTGGGTAGGCACGGCCCCCATGGAACATGTTGATGTGGAAGAAGTGGAGGAAGAAGATGCTGACGTCCACTTCAAGCAAAAGCGGGAAGGTGGGTCTCGTAGGAAGAGGGTAGCGAAGAAGCCTCGTCGCTACGCTCCTACGGTTATTGCAGAGGGCGAATCATCTGCAGTGACTCCCCCTTCTACTCCATTAGTCATTAGGTTATCAGCTCCTAGACAGACTACTGGTAAGCTGCTCCGGACCCGGGTAAGATCAGCTCCGTTCTTATAATAACTTCTTATGTGTTCCATATAGCTCATTGTTTACTTATGATTCAGGAACTGAGGCGGTGAGAAGCCCGAGAGCTGAGGCTGCCGGAGAACAGGGAGAGCATTATGATCCCCTGTTCACTTATAGTGAATGCGATGAAGCTGGCTATTTCGCCGTCTCGGAAGAGTCTGGAGGTGATGTGACCGATGTGGGTGTAGGCTGTCTAAAAATCACCAAGACAAGCCACCAAAACACAGAGATCCAAGATCCAGGCGCAAGGCTAAATGTGACATCAAGACGCGAGAGATAGCCCGCGTCTCAGCATCAAGGCGCGTGGCTCAACGCCCGCGTCTCAGCATCAAGGCGCGTCAGCCCGAAGCCCGCGTCTCAGCATCAAGGCGCGTCAGCCCGAAGCCCGCGTCTCAGCATCAAGGCGCGTTAGCTCAACGCCCGCGTCTCAGCATCAAGGCGCGTCGGCCCGAAGCCCGCGTCTCTCAGCATCAAGACGCGTCGGCTCGACACCCACGTCTCGGTTGCAACTACCCCGATTATGGCGCCATCCGCCGCCCATGTAGTAGCGGGGAAGTTGGCCCTCATCGTGGAGCACTTTTAGGGGGCACGATCACCCCCTAAAAACCCTATAAATAGTCCCGTCACTATTGGGGACGGAGAGCACAACACACAAGAAAGGAGGACGACGATTATCGGGCAAGAGAGAGATTCCGAGAAAAAAAGGAGACAGAGAGAGAGAGAACCCTTCAGCGAGCTTACTGAGTACTAGCCGCTCTTCGCCTACCTCCTCTTCTAGTTTTGGTAGACAGAGCTGAGTTACTCCCTCTACCGACCGAGAGAAGATCCCCGACGGTCCAAACAGTCATCCGGTCAACGGAGAACAAGATTCACTCTCCACCGCCACCCGAAGAACCCAGCACTAAACAAAGGGAAATTCAAGATTCAATATTCCCCCTCCCTTGTAACCGGAAGATTAAGCCGGCTGTAATTTTTCCATCTGATTCCAGGAAACGTTACGCCAGCCAACCCCCTCTCCGTGTCAAACAAGAGATGGCGACTCCGCTGGGGACTACTTTCGTCACTGACGAACAGATCGTGGCGCAGGATGATGTTCTCCGTAGGGGAAGATGGTCGAAACACTCGTTGTCGAGTTCGACCAGGCGAAGTATGAAGAGTTCCTCTCTTCTGGCTCCAAGAGCCCAAAGACCCGCGTCTGCGCCGCAGGGTCTCAACTGAAAAGCTACCCGAAGCCCAATCTGAGGCTCTGCCGGGTGCCGATGCCCACTGTGCCAAGACAAGTTCACGCGCCAACGCCTCCCAGAAGGCCCGCGTGACCTCCGGCACTGCTGTTGCGATCAACCGCGTCGCACAGAACACACGCGCCAACGCCTCCCAGAAGGCCCGCGTGGTCCCAGGCACCACTGCTGCTGCGATCAACTGCGTCGCGCAGAATACCCGCGTCAACGTCTCTCAGGAGACCCGCGTGGTGAACACTCTTGGTTTCTATAACCAGGATGTTGTTGGTTTCTCTCCACCTCCTCGACGCAACCGGAATGCTGAGCGTCGACAGAGGAGACGCGCGCGTCAACTCCAAGTCGGAACCGTTGGTTGTCTGACTGGGGGTGGACGCGGCGTACAATCTGATGCCTTGCCCGCACCTCGTCCAGTGCGTGAGATCCGCGTTTGGCGACCCAAACGCGAGACCCCTCAAGTTGAGTCCTCTGAGGACCAACTCATCAAACGCCAGGGTGAAACCTCCGCGTCTTTTCAAACGCAGGAAGTACGCACTCATGGGCGTGGGGCCCAGCAGCCCACTCTCTCTCAAGCAACTCTGCCTAAACGCATCAGGCAGCAACGCGAGACTCGCGTGCGCGTCATACAGCCGCGTCATGAGAGCCGCGTCCCTGAAGTCTGCGTCCAGGCTGAATAGCACATGACTGTCTCCCGTCTTCGACGTTGCGAGACCAGTCTCTTTAATCCTCCTCCCACGGATTTGAGGGATTATTTGACAAGGAAAAGAAGTGTCAATCAAGCCACTTCGTCATGCTGCTGTCAACAACTCATCCATATGCTCTCTGGATGCCATTATGGATCAGGCGTGCACCAGCAGTCCTTAATCAGACAGCTGACCCTGATTCCCCCGTCAGCCAAAAGAAGAAACGCTCCCACAGGAGGAGAACCTTCTCAGATGTTGAATACCCGGAGCTTACTGCAAACATGACTAGCAGAAGCAAGGGAAACAACCAATGGTCAACTCAGAGGAATCTGACTCTGAGCCGGAGGGGGTGTATCAACACACTCGCACCCGGACAGGGGCCATTCCCCAATTGACTATAATGCCTTAGCCCGCGGCATTAGAAAGGGTGATTCTCACTCCGCTATAGTGGAGTCGCAGGCTTCAAACTCTTCCGTCGAGAAGGAGGCTTCCGCCTACATGGCAGACACTCCTGAGGAGACGGCCAGGCGTTTAGAACAGACGCAGAAGCACCAGATGGATATTCGCCTCTCAACAGAGATCCATTGACTCCCTTAAGCATATGCTTGAGAAATTGCTTGAAGAAAGAGCGAGATCTCCTCCTAGACGGCCGAAGGGGAAAGGGAGAAAGGGAGGAAGCCCACCCTCCGACCTTCCGACGAGACACGACGATCTACCTCGGATGTGTCCAAGCCCTCGTCGCAGGCAAGAAGCGACCAAGACCAGGAGAAGACTCATGCTAAGAGGATGAGTCAATTGGGATGACGCCTCGAGGCCCTTGCCAATCGCAAGGACCTCCAAGAAGCTGGAGTGGTCCGGCCCTATCCGGCTGAGTGGGACTTAGTTCCATACCCTCCTAAGTTCAAGGCTCCAACCCTCCAAGCATTCGACGGGAAGGGGTCACCCAACCAGCACATCTACTACTTCAAATCCCAGACCGGGAATGTGGTAGATAATGACGCCATCCTGGCGCGACTGTTCATCGGCACCCTGAAAGGGTTGGCTTTTGAGTGGTTTATGAAGCTCCCGGAGGGTTCTATCAAGAACTGGGGGATCTAGAGAAGCTGTTCTTGACACGCTTCTTCGAAGATGACTCCGAAGTCACAATGCCCACCCTTTTAGCTACCAAACAGCGGAGAGGGGAGTCCGTCAAATCTTTCGTGGAAAGATTTCGGAACACGGCACTCCGGTGCCCAAGCGGTATGACCCAGGCCACCCTGGTGGAAACATGCCGCCACAATCTCCAACCTCACTCCTTGCTCAAATAGGAGTTGCTGAAAGCCGCACCTGGAAGCAGTTAGTCCAACAGGGTGAACAGGCCGAGGAGATTGTTGCCCGTGTCAAGGCAGAGGAAGGCAAGCTGCGGCCGGAAAGGTCGACAAGGCGTGCACACCGCACCAGACACCTCCCTCCAGACGAAGCGGAAGGATAATTTGGCGACGGAGACCAAATCTCCCACCAAACCTCAAACAGGCAGGGCAAGTGGCTCTTCAAGCCAGCCACGCCCCAACAAGCAGTATTCCTTCAAGGAGGAACACGTCGATTCGCTCTTCAAGCTACTCAACAAGAGCAATCGACTGAAGCTCCCTGAAATTAGACGCCCGGAGGAAGTCGGCAAGACCGACAATCCTAACTACTGCATGTACCACAGGATCTTGGGACATCCTACCAAAAGCTGCTACGTCTTCAAAGACATCCTTCAGGCTTTGATTGACGCGGAGGTGCTCAAGCTCCGACCAGAGCAGAAGAAGGTCACGGCCAATGTAACGTCGGTTCTCCAGTTCGGAAGACAACCTCCAACGCCTGCGGGGGTAACTCCTATTCCAAGAGGAGAATTAAGAGTGGTCAACACAGACCCTCACCAGCAGCAGGAGAAGGGCTTGGTAGCCGTCCCTACATCTCAGGGGAAACATGTGGGTCCACCCTGACCTCGTCGATGAACAACAATGGACTACTGTAACCAACAGGAAGTCCAAAGGCAAGGCAAAAGCTTCGTCCTGCCATGTGGTATGTGCTTCCTCCCGAGAAGCAGAGGATGATGTTCCCTCGCTGACTGATTCAGAAGAGGAAACAATAGTCCTGGCCGCAGAGCCCAGCCAACCGATGGCGGGGACCCGTTCAGGACAGGCATACTTGAAGCAGTACGGCGAGACGGCAGCGGCTTCTCCGCAACCAGCCGTAGAATCAGCCAAGCCCTCCACGAAGCCACCTGTGGCGAAGCAGAAGGAGACTCGATTCTCTCGAGCCCTTCCAAAAGTGCAGCGGAAGGATCCTCGACACCTTACCACTTCGATGTCTTGGCTCAACTAGCCAACATCCGGCACGCATCACCTTGTATGAACTCCTGAGGCTATCAAAGTCAACCAGAGAGGCTCTTAGTCAAGAAGCTCTGGCAAATGCTGAGGCCTTCGTGACCCAGGTGCCGAAGGAGGAAGATGTAGAGGACTGCCTCCACACTTCCCAGAATGCCCCCTGCATCACCTTCACGGTAGATGATATGCAGGTGAAAGGGAAACATGATCGACCCCTGTACTTCACAGGTTACATCGGATCATCTGAGGTAACCGCATTCAGGTAGATCCAGGGTCCGCATTGAGCATTATGCCCCGCCGAGTCATGCAACACCTCGGCATCCCTACCCACCGTTTGAGCCCTACACAGACGACCATCTACGGGTTCAATGCCAACGGCACCCGTCCAATGGGAAGATCAAGCTCAAGTGCCAGATTGGAGCCTCAAGTCGGAGGTGACATGCTATGTCATCGACGCCGACACTTCCTACAATCTGCTGCTAGGACGACCATGGATCCACCGCAACTCCATCGTTCCCTCCACTCTTCACCAAGTCATGAAATACATTGACGCGAGTGGGAAGGTGCAAACGTTGGTTGCCGAAAGGTATCCGTTCAAGGGAGTCGAGAATTATTTCTCACGGATTCCCTTTTATATCAGGATCCGTGGATGAAACCCCGCAACTGGAGGCGCCAGACTCTGGTAATGAGGCTGACACTGAGCCCGAGCAAGAAAAGTGCCTGTGGGAGTTAAAACCACTTGTAAAGAGCACTAATAAGCTCGATGTTGATAATACCACCGACGATGCAGGCGGTTGGTATATTAATGAGAATCTAGACTTTGAATATTTTTCTGCGTGTGCATCCGATTCAATACCGTCGGATACTACTACCGACGTAGACGATGACATCTGGTCGGCAATGGATGCTTTGACATCATTGCATGTACCGTAAAATCATCTTTCGGGACATACCAGGATAATGGCGATGCGCAGGAATCTATATTCTTGGTTCCGCAAGATGAAAAGGCCAAGACCAATACTTTTTGGGCGAATCTCGTCTGAACCAATGCCCCGCGAAGAATCGGAAAGCGAGGAGGAATCCCCTCAGCTCGACCATTATGAATCGAAAGCACTCAGAATGATGAAGCAAATGGGGTACGATATAACCAACAAGCCCGGGTTGAACTTCGGCAAAGGAAGGAGGACGCTACTTCGATCCTTTGTACCAAAAGGGAAGGCCCCCGATTATTATCATCGGACGCGCAGGGGGTTGGGCTATGTATCAACTCCGGTCCCATCAGCCTCTGATTCTCAAGCTCAGAATCGTTGAGCAACGATTGCTCTTCAGACACGTCATCATGGGAGTCAGATGTCAGTGTCGGCAACATCTTCAAAGGGCTTTCAGTAAACATGGTTTCAACAGGCCATCTGGAAGATGAGTTTGAAGAAATGATCCAACCTGATACAGATCCTTGGATCAAACATTGAATGCTCTTGGGATATCCGCTTTGAACAGCGTGAGCCACCCACAGATGACAAGGTTGTTCAGATCAACCTAGGAGATGAGACCAACCCCAAGCCCATCTTCATAAGTGACGGCCTGTCGCCTCCAGAGAAGAAGGATCTAATTCTCTTGTACAAGAGTATATAGATGTCTTCGCCTGAAATTATGAGGACATGCCTGGACTTGATCCTCAAGTGGCTATGCTCGCCTCAACATCAATCCGGACATGAAGCCTGTTAAACAACAGCAGCGACGGTTCCGTCCAGAGATAATGGAGGCAATTCAATCAGAAGTCAGAAAGCTCATCGATTCTGGCTTCATCCGGGAAGAACAACATCCGACTGGGTAGCCAACATCGTCCCCGTCGCCAAGAAGAATGGGAAGATCCGGATCTGCATCGACTTCCGTGATCTAAACGAGGCCTGCCCCAAAGAAGAATTCCTATTGCCAATCACAGATGTCATGATTGACAGTACTTGTGGATTCGAGCGAATGTCCTTTATGGACGGGTTCTCAGGATACAATCAAATCAAGATGTATCCCGATGACGAAAAGCATACCTCCTTCAGGACTCCTCTAGGGTATATTGTTTACACGTCATGCCCTTCGGACTGAAAAATGCAGGGGCAACATACCAAAGGGCCATGAACGCCATTTTCCATCAGCAAATGCGGAAAACGGTGGAATGCTATGTCGATGACATCGCGGTGAAGAGTCGCACTAAAGGTGATCACATAGCAGACCTGAAGGTGGTCTTCGACATCATGCGGGCTCATCAATTGAAGATGAACCCCACCAAATCCTTCCTGGGGGTAGCCAGTGGCAAATTCCTAGGATTTGTTGTGACTTCCACAGGAATCTATTTGGATCCAGAGAAAGTCCGCGCTATCCAAAGATGCAACCCCCCAGAAGCCTCAAGGAGCTCAGGGGATTACAAGGACGATTGGCGTACATCCGCAGGTTCATATCAAACCTTTCCGGGAGATGCCAACCCTTCGCCAAGCTGATAAAAGGGTGTTTCATTCATTTGGGACGACGCTTGTCAAAAAGCATTTGAGGAGATCAAACACTACCTCACCCAACCACCAGTCTTGCAGCTCCAGTGTCCGGAAGCCTTTCTTTCCTGGTACGTCCGAGCAATGGATCATTCCCTGGGAGCTCTACTAGCTCAGAATGATGAACAAGGACGAGAACAGGCAATCTACTATCTGAGTAGAACAATGATCGGAGCCGAACATCGTACAACCCGATCGAGAAGGAATGTTTGGCATTAGTGTTCGCCATTCAGAAATGCGACACTATCTGGTAGGCCAAACTATAAATGTCATATCAAAAGTCAACCCTCTGAGGTTACTTATGACAAAGCCTTCTTCACTAAATGGCCGGCTGGCAAAATGGGATGGGCCATATTGCTATCACAATATGAGATGCATTTTCTGCCATAAAAGGCTATTAAGGGGCAAGCGGTGGCGGACTTCCTAGCTGAACACCCAGATCCGAGGGCAAACCAAACTCTATGAGGATCTCCCAGACGAGCCGCCGCCGAAGTCTGCCTGACTCAGACGTTGTTCGAAAGTCAAGTATGGCAACTTTTCTTCGACGGTGCATCAAGGACAAGCCCAAAGGGACACGTAGTGGCGGGGGTAGGAGTAGTACTTGTCTCCCCACAAATTATGTGATCCCCCGAGCTGTCTCGCTAACGGAGCCTTGTTCCAACAATGTGGCGGAATACAACGCTCTTTTGATTGGGATGCAATTCGCCGATGAGATTGGCGTTAAAAATCTCGAGGCTTACGGTGACTCTAAACTCATCGTCAGCCAAGTTCGCGGAGAGTACGAGGCCAGACATGAAGATCTAGTACCCTACTACAACGCGACAATTCACATGGCCGAAAGGTTTTCAAACTTCTACATCGACCATGTACCGCGCAGGAAAATGCACATGCGGATGCACTCGCATCCCTCGCTGCTTCCTTAGCTCTTCCAGCTGGAGCAATGGAGAAAGTATTCGTCTATAGCCACGACCTATACTGTCCAAAAATTCCCCTCGGAGACTACCCCCGGGTCAGCGGAAGATCGTCGCGGTAAAGAAACACTTGAAGTGTCGACCGCTTCAGGCTTAAAGACTGGCGATTCCCCTACATTAATTTTGTCTTATACGGCATTCTGCCCGAAGACACCAAGGAGGCGGCCGCCATTCGGAGGAAAGCCCCCAAATTCTACTATAATGCGATTTCGCGAACATTGTATCGTCGATCGCATGACGGGATCCTGCTCCGTGCATCTCATCTCAAAAGAAGCCCAAGGAGTATTGAAAGAAGCCCACGATGGTACTTGTGGAGCTCATCAACCTGGCCCGAAATTGGCACATCGACTCCAAAGGATGGTTACTATTGGCCCAAGATGATCGCCGATGCTGTCACTTAGCTATGCTAAGAGATGTCACGCCTGCCAAATACACGGCGATTTCATCCATCAAGCACCAGGGTACCTCCACTCTACGACCTCTACTTGCCGTTTGAAATGTGGGGGATGGACGTGGTTGGCCCTATCAGCCCACCATCATCGAAAGGACATCGGTTCATTCTAGCGATAACCGATTACTTCTCTAAGTGGGCCGAAGCTATCCCTTTGAAAGAGGTGAAATCTTCTAACGTGATCAAGTTCGTGAAACATCACGTTATTTACCGCTTCGGTGTGCCTCGGCGTATCATCCATGACAATGGACCCCCGTTCATCAGCCAGGCTTTTCAGAGATTCTGCGCGAAGTTCAGAATCCAGAGTGTGTCCTCAACGGCATACTATCCTGCTGCTAACGGTCTTGCAGAAGCCTTCAACAAGACTATTGGCAAGCTTCTCAAAAAGTTCGTCTCGAAAAGTCAACGAGACTGGGCCACAAGCTGGGTGAATGCTTATGGGCCTACCGCACAACGGTGCGAACCCCAACTAAAGCCACGCCATTTTCCTTGGTATACGGATGCGAAGCCGTCCTTCCATTGGAAATACAAATTTCCCTCTCTACGCTTCGCCTTGACAGCGGAAATGACAACTGAGGAGAAGCACATCAGCAGCGACTCCAGGAGTTGGAAGCCTTAGACGACAAACGTTTGCAGGCCCAACAACAAATCGAGGTTTACCAAGCTCGTATCACCAGAGCCTTCAACAAGAAAGTCAAAGCGCGAACTTTCAAGAAAGGCGACCTTGTCTTAGCTGTCCGAAAGACCCATGGTCATGACGCACAAGACAAAAGGAAAATTTCAGCCCAAATGGGAGGGACCATTTGTAGTAGAGTCAGTCTACTCAAATGGATCATATCGCCTCATAACTTCAAATGGCGATATACTCATGATGCCGATCAATGGCAATTTCTTGAAGAAGTACTATCCTTAATAGTACTCTCTTCTTCCGATCAAGTTAAAAGTACACCTCTGATCAACATCCGACGCCCTCGACGGCTAAGGATAGAGGGAAATGTTGGCCTTTAAGCCCAACATAAGTCCTCGACAACTCACCATGCTGAGGGGAATAGCATGGCTAGCCCAACTCAACGTAGTTGGTAAAGGCATGTCAAACCCGTTGACAGCTGAGGATTTGCTAAAAATCCTAAGGGACACGTTCCCATTTGATCCGACGCCCTCGACGGCTACGGATAGAGGAAAATGTTGGCCTTTAGCCCAACATAAGTCCTCGACAACTCATCATGCTGAGGGGAATAGCATGGCTAGCCAACTCAAACGGTAGTTGGTAAGGCATGTCAAATCCGTTGATAGCTGAGGGTTTGCTAAAAATCCTAAGTGGACTCGAGTCCACTCTTTCCTCCAAAATCCCTTACCAATTCTCATCCATAGAATGGTAGGACCACAAAGTGCAATCATTACTACGTTAAACACTATACCTCTGGTAATGAATACCCTTTGTCGGGTATAAACTTTGCTTGTTAACTCTGCATAGAGTAACAAACTCTCAAATTTGCCAAGTTACCACTATACCTCTGGCATTTCAAATTCCACTTGTCAATTCTCATCAATAGAATGACAGGTCCTCAAATTGCTCTTATCACGAGCCAATTCTTGTCAAGTTAACATTACACCTCTGACAAACTACTGTTTAAGTTAACATTACACCTCTAAACAGTATATCGAGTGCCTGTCAAGTTAATATCACACCTCTGATAGTCACCTTTCTTCAGACTTCCGTATCGAAGCTGAAATGGACGATGCCAAGTTAACACTACACTTCTAGCATCCGAGTCATCGCTAAGTTCAACAATACACCTATGGCCATGACCGTTCCTCGACTTCCTCGTCTAAGTCGAGATGACCAATGCTAAGTTCAACATCACACCTCTAGCATTACCTCACTGTTAAGTTAAACATTACACCTATGACAGTGACATTCTGAGTTAAGTTACTATCACACCTCTGACTCACATCCTTGTCGAGTTAACACCACACTTCTGACAAGCTATCTCCAACCCGTTAAGTTAATATCACACCTCTAACGGTAAAAGCTTTACTAGATTCCTCGCGGGTCTAGTTTCACTTGTTATTCTCTCCAACAGAATAACAGGTCCACTAAAGACATTGTTAGGTTAACATTACACCGCTGACAATGTTTTATCGAATTCCCCAGCTGACCTTGAAACAAGTCAATCCTAGACACTTGACAAAAGTTCACTTCTCTGGGAGTACGCATTCCCATTCCCCCTGTCACTTTCTTTTATAAAGTGGCGGGTCCACAAAAATCATTCTTTTGCTTCTAAAACAAAACATTCAAGACAACAGAAAGAGGCAAAAAAAAAGTGTCACTTTTATTCATATCCAAACACATGAAAGTGATACAAACGCTCTCTTATACAATAAGATTGAGTGTTACAATTAAGGAGTACAAAGAAGTCCCTCTCTCTCTCTGAGGCCGTACTCACGTCCTTGAAGCCGCATCTGATCCTAAGTGCATGATGTCTGAAGAAGTGCCAAATTGTGGCGACTGTTAGAACCGATTGCACTTTGATGCACGACGCCAACTTTGAAAGCGCCTAGCTGACTAAGCCAGGAGCAATGGTGTTCTTGAGGTCCGGTGGCAACAGAAGAGCCTGCAACCCTTCGTTCAGAGTTGATCTTTCCCCAGGGCCATCCAAGGACATGGACTGTCCTTGATGTTAACTTCTGGGATGGGAGAGGAGGAGGATCCTCTCCGCCACCGCAACCGCCGGAACCTCCTCGCCGTCATACTTGACCTGACATCTCTTGCCATCAGGCAAGAGTGGTGCAGGAGATTTGAAGAGACCTTGGCGAGATTTGGGTCCTCGTCAGAGATAAATTTACTCTCTTACAAACGACGAGGACCATAATTTACTCTCTTACAACGAACATTGAGCAAGCTCGCCGGTTGAAGCACTCTTCCAGGAGACCAGCGAACCTGCAAAAAACAAATAAGAGAATCAGAAAATCTGGAACTTAGTATACTTTAAAAAGAAAACTAAGTACGACGCGTACGAGAGTCATTGAAGACTTCAGACCGGAAATGCTCTGCACAGTCAAACCACCGCGCGCGTCAGCAGAAACGACGCGAGTCAAAACGTGCCCGCCGCCCCAGGATTCAAACGCGGTCTCAGTTTGCACCCCGCGTCTAATGTACTAGACGCGAAAAACTTCAAACGCCGAAAATTGTCATCTCTCTGTTGGGTGAACAGGAGTTGCAAGATTCAGGTCTGAAATGCGCCAAGGCAATAGCCATGAGCAAAGCCAGCGTCAAGAGCTCGCGTTCCGAAATTCAAGTCACCAGCACAAATTCCAGAATAGGAATGCACCAGAATTTCATTCAGATGCCTATGCCAAAATACAGGCTATGACATCATCGGGGTGACATACCAGCAGAAACCTCTGTCCAGAGTAGACCTCTCTGCATCCAAAACGCGGTGCGCAAGATGACATGAGAGAGGATTCCTTCTGAAGAGACCAAACAGAG
>JAVJIF010011652.1:0-101931 GCA_038442645.1 Agave tequilana | reverse complement strand
CCTGCAACTCCGATCTCCCTCTTGCCTCGAATCTCTCTGCCCTCCTACATTTTTTTTCCCTTGATCAACCTAAAATTTTGAGACCCGACGCAGTTTGATCAAATCAGGTCATGTGCCTCGAATATTTGTCGGGGCGTTATGGGATAGAGTGCCCCGACCCAAATGTTGTTTGGGTCGTGTTCGAGTAATGCTAAATTCGGTTTGGTCAGATTCGGGTAGATCCGACCCGATTGCCATCCCGATCCACAACTCGAAGCAAAGAATGGCATCAAAACGTTGAAGCGACCCATATAGAGCCAAGATAACGCTGATTATGAATTGTCCACAAAACTGGAACATTAATGAATTGATACCTTGAATGTCATCAGCTTCTAACTGAATCCCTTGATTAACAAAAAAAATATTTAATGGATTTGCTACCCACACTACTCGTCTTCCTGCATAAGAAACTATGACGGTTATTCCATGCTAGTAAAGTAGCATCTTTCTCAAGCAAAACCACATCGGCACATTGATTTGATATTTGCCTCTTCCTCTCTTATGAGGACACAAAGACATCTGGTACAACAGGACGAGAGCAAGAATCTCTACCGTGAGAGACATGGGATAATGGAGAATGAATAACTGTGGAAAAGAACTACGATAATGACTACACCAACTTTTAGTAGCAAGAGGTCGTGGCATAGTCATAGAGCCAAGTAGAATGCATGTTTGATGGTTAGGATCTTTTTAAACATTTCTTAGCACAAAATAGAAATGTGGAGCTCATGGACGGTTTTCTCACCCTATATTGGATACTTCTTCACCTTCCACCACCTGGCATTTAAAGGTTTAAGATGTGCAGTCAAACCTCAAATGCAGTAGAAAGCATACAAAAGCACCACATGTGGTAAATAGATTCCGCAACTAGGAATGTAATCCAAAGAAGCCAACATCAAAGTATTTTGTGATACTAAAGCGAGTCCTATAAGTAGCCACTAGAAGTACAGGAGGTTGCCACCATTACTGAATAGGACCCTTGACTGAAACCATGACCCAAACAACAGCAAACTTGGAGATGAACACAAACAATTGCAGGAACAGGTGAAGTATTCCTGCACAAAAAAAAAAAAAAAACAAAAAAACACTCATAATTGAATAAGTTGTGATGCAATATGACACCCAGAGGTTCAAGAAGCTACTTCCTAAAAGGTTACTTGGTTGTCTAAGCCCAAGTGCCAGACCACACCTCCATGCCTCCTCACTGCTTTGGGTCCAGTCCACAAAGAGCTCAGAAACTGGAAGGCAGAAACCTACTGCGCAGCCATTCAACAAAGATTAATACTCTCATCATGCAACCCCCAAAAGAACTTTCCCAACGAATCTTCTAACTTGTCAGGACAGCAAGTAGCTTTATTTTGTGTTATCAATTATCATGGAATTTTGAGGGTAGGCTAGATTTTTTCTAGTAGCAGCCTTTGGAAGATATTTGAGTAACCCAACTAAGACAGAACACATTTCAACTCCAAGAACTTTTCCTATGCAATAAAACCTAATATGTGCAAATAGATTTGTCCTACTCTTCAATGGGAGAGATACAAACTCAAAAGTATGGTTCTTACGTTTAAAGCCTTCCGATTTGGAGGTATATGTTCTACCCTCAAATTAAAATTAGAGGTTCAAGGAACTGGATTATTTGGTTTGTTATCTCTTTGAAAACTGCAAGGGGAAAATTCCTAGTCTCTGCCTGATCAACTTTTCCATTTTTTTAAAGAAATGATGAGGGGTTGTGCAAGCCACTTCCTAGAGTTCTGTGATTTCTGTCATACACATGACTAGGTACAGGCATGATTTGACATTATAACTGAGTCATTATACCGGTTGAGGTTACTTCCTAGCTCAAACTTTCTCATTATGAGGTTTAAGAGGTTGAATTATTCAGACTTCAGTCCATCTTAAAGAGGTCATCATTTCACGGTTCAACACCCAGAGACGATGAGAGGACTCTTCAAGCAAACAGTGCATTGTGCAAACACCCTTTTGCGCCACTCTTCTCTGGCACTCACTCTCTAACATCCATCTGAAAGTTGGTGTTTTTTTATGGAAAGCACAAAGTCTAAATGGTAGAAGTCTATTTTAACAATAAAAATTATTATTTTGGGAATCCCTACTTAGTTGGCAAGTGAGCTTGAAATATTTTAAATAGTGACATATCAAAGTGGATGACAATCAATCAAATACTACCCCAAGCACCAAAAGACAAATAGTAACAACAAAACCTAAAGAACCTTTGCAAAGTCAGACAACCAGAGTTTTAGTTCTCGATACCATCACTTCTAGGTAATGGCCTGTGATGCACCAAAACATCTAGTTTGAGTAGTATCCTCGTCTGCCATGAAGCATATCGAAAACACCTGATACATGTTGAACACAGTAAAGCCATGTACCCAAAACATGGTTGCCACACATTCCACAACAGATTGAATACAAGTATATTTCTCTGTTGCGGCCATTTCTAAGTCGAGTTATTATCTCCTATAGTCGCCAACTGCAAACTAGGAAAAGTAGTAATATTTTACATAATATCTGTCTGCAATTCTGCATCTTCCACATTATGTTGTATAACACAGAGGTATCTATGTTCTTCATGTAAACCAGAAATGAAGAAATTCAGCATAAGTTCATCCACTTTACTAAGTAAAGCAATTATCTATCTACACCCATCCATTTGTCATTTATTTAAACAACTAAATGTACAGAAATTAAAAAAGAATGCATGTATTAGGGTCTTGGCATTACTAGCTCAGAGGGTACCATTCTTTTAAACCAAAATGGGTTACCCCATTAAAGGCAAGGAATTATTCCCACTCATTTTAAGAACTGTTAGAATGTATCAGAAGTACCCATCTACTTACACTTAATCATGACAAATCAATAGAAAAAATTTGAATGGACAAGATAACTTCACAAGCATCCCTATTAAGTATACTGAGATCAATAAAATATGTGAGTTCTCATAAGAAAACTTACAGAACTATTTGTGAAGATCACCGACTTTGTCTTCCGCAATAAGGAACTCTTCTCTGCACAGCCAATTAAATAAAACAGGAAGATCACATTCAGCAGGAAAATAGAAGAATAACAAGACTCAGTCATCACTTAAGAAAAATTCCCTGCCTTCATCAATCCTTCTTGATCCCAACAAATATCCAAGTAACGCAAAGCTTTTCGATATTTTCTAAGAGCCATCTTATAGTCTTGTTTCCGCAGAGGAAAATACATGAATTAATCAACTATAATGTGTCATTAGTGATTAATGGATATCCCCTATAATCATAATACAAGAAATATGTTCATAATTATTCTAATTTATCAAGTATGCAAGAATCAAAAGGCAATCAATTATTGCCAGGAGGTGTCATAAATGCCGTGTAAGGAACTTTCAGGAGGTCACTCTCCCAGTAACACTCTGGTCCGAGCACACTATTCTAGTCCCTGAGTTCATTGGAATTATAAACAGAAACCATTCTAGCACACATTTCATTTGACATTTTAAACCCCCCCCCCCCTCCCCCAACCCAAAAAAAAAAAAAAAAGAAAAAAAGAAAAAAAGGAGGGGATATAAATGCTAGAGGAAAAACAATTTGAATTAGAAAACAAAATATTGAATATGACAAAAGCAAATAAGTAGAATAACAAGTACATTATAAAACATAAAATAAAATATAGCATAACATAGTAGAGCAGAACACACCATAAAGTAAGTATTTCCAAAAGTTTTAGCAGAATCCACAGCATTCATCCACCATGCTACATCATTTGGCTTCACATCAAAGTCACCAGGCCAATCTGGATTCATGTCACCATCTTTGAAGAAGTTTACAACTCCATCATCACTCCTTCAGAAAGTTCTCCACACCCCGCAACTATAACATCAACCGTGGGACAATCACCATCTCCAACAGGAGTATGTTCAATTGAACGAACAACTCCCATACCTTTTAGCACCTTCCCGAATACAACATGTTTTCCATCTAGATGAGGTGTTCGAGTAGTAGTGATGAAGAACTGAGACCCACTGGTGTTAGGCCCCGAATTAGCCATCGATAGCATTCCTTTCCGCTCATGTTTCATTTCAAAGTTCTCATCCTCAAACTTTAGTCCATATATAGATTCTCCACCAGTTCCATCACCTGCAGAAATGTCTCCACCTTGTAACATAAAACCTTTGATAACGCGATGAAATCCTGAGCCCTGTAACAATAAGATAATATAACAAAATTAATTCAAAGCCTTTGAGTCATTAAAAAAAACCTAAAAAGCAGACAAACATGTTAAAGGTTACAATTTTAATCCATATCAAATATTCATGTCACTGAATAGTACTGGAAATATAAGCCTAATGGTGCCATTCATGCTAAATCAGCATCAACGAACCTCATACAATGGGGTCAACAATATGCATCCTATGATACAACTGTTTTCTAATTAAAGCCTGAGCATTTCATGATTTATAGTGTTCAAGAAAAAAAAAAGGAAAAAGAAAAGAAAAGATAGAAAAAGACAATTCTGCTCAGATATTATACAAACAATGTGTTCTTCTAGGAGCAGCAAACATTCAGAGAAGATAGGAAGGAGGGAGAGATTGGAACCAACATGGGTAGCCTTACCAAAAAGGAATGCTTGTATGACAAAGTTCCCTCTAATTCACCTTTCCAAGAAAAAGAAAAGTGCAGAAGGTTATATAATCCCCAAACTTCAAATTATTGAATCTTGTATTACTGCCACAAATTTATCTCTGTGGCACACAACTTTGACCAATCATTTACAAATTATCTAATATTTCACAATTTACTCTTAAAATTTCAAAATCAATTCACTTTTATTACCAAGGTTTCAACTCCAATCCTGAAGTTTTACTTTCAATAGCTTTTATTTCGATTTAGGTTTCAAATCTGATATTGTCCAAAAGATTCCTAAAAATACTAACCAAAAGTGCCTTAATATAAGTTCAAGACTGTGCTTAAATTTATGTATTAAGTTCAATAAATTTACCATTTGGTGGGGATGCAAATCTTCTTTTCTTGATTAGATATTAAAAGATAGGCATTTGTTATACTAACTAAAAAAACATAAAATATTCAGAATTTAAATACTTCAGAGATTACATACAGAAGCCAACTCAGATGAAGCATCAATTAATTGTTATGAAATAAAGTGAATGAAGGTTCTATTTTCTTTGGTTTGATAGCAAATAAAAAGGTCTTGTTATAGATTAATGCAATGTAAAGAAGTTATACAAGTTACTCATAAATCCAACTATGATTTATAGTTGGTTGATATGCACCAACTTGCGTCAGATTTCCTGACCAAAAAGAACTCAAAGTTCAATATAAGAAGTTATGAATACAATTGCACTTCGACAAGTCCAGCTGTCCAAAGCCAATCTAACTCTATGCTATACAAGTTATTATTTTCGGATTCCTTCTCCCATGAACTGTACCTAAGGAGAGAGTTTCTAGTGAGTAAGCAAAAATTTCATTCTCATTTACCTCTTATTCTAAGACAGCGTAAATGAAGAGAAAGTATGGTGAGCGACTCATTGAGTCTCCCTGTCCCTATTTTGTCCCACCTTCCCTGTCCCTCTCCTTCTCCCTTCTGGATACTTCAACACTATGTATATAATCTAACTGAAGCATTAGACTCCTTATGGAATTGTATTCATCTACATTCTCTACAACCTAATAAAAAATTTGACATTCAACTCAATCCATTGTCTTCTGTTCCGTATCTCTTCAGCCTCTATACTTAGCAACGAAGAAGCACAAGGAATGGGACAATGAAGTGATGTAGTTGGTGGAGAAAGGTACCCACTTGACAAATTTGGTGATCCATATCCAATTCCCATTAAATTACTTGTTAGTATGTTTCATGTTTCGGCCCAATACAAAAATTACCTAGTTCAATCAGTATGACATGATAGAGGAGATTTCCACTATATCTTTTCTCGTTAGAATTGTTTCAACTCCGAAACTGAAGTGTCCATTAAGGTTTCTAAATTCTCTTCAATTTTCAACAGTAAACGAGACAAAATAAAGTTGGTGGGCATACAAATATACCTTTCACTTGCTAAACTATTGTGTATTGTTCCATATATCTAATTCTATACTTCTCACCCGTGATTTGTTCTGGAATATATTTTTAACAAGCAAATAGAAATTGTTTTATTTGACCCGCTTATCTGCAAATTCAATTAAATAGAACAATCCATCTATGTTACTAGTTACTACATCTTCTCTCCTTTCCTCTAATCACTTTCAGTAACATTATGGCATATAATAAGAGGGCCAGTCTCGCACAACGGTAAGGTTGTACCATTGTAACACATTGGTATAGGTTCCAACAAAGGTAATTATTAGCAGGGTAAGTCTGTATACATCTGAGACACCCCAAACTCTACAATGGCAGGAGCCTCTTGCACTGGGCTTCCCAAATTTTGGCATCTGACGACACCTATATCACACAAACCACCTATAACAAATCCTTTTCAAAGCTATCAACTTTACCAGATTCATCCTTGGCTTTAACCTTCAAAGCAAAATCAGTAGCAAGATGAATCGCATTGTGCAAGCACGCTACAAATCAATCTTCTGACACCCTTTTCAGTATTCTAAGCAGCTTTTTATCAACAGCTAGAGCAGGTAGCCGCTAGACAATGCTAATTAATATATCACCGTTGTCAGTGGGAAGCCGACCGATCAGCTAAGAGGAGGAGAAGGGGGGGGGGGGGGGGGGGGGGGGGGGGGGGGGGAGGAAGAAGGAAGAAGAAGAAGGAGAGATGAGAGAAGGAGGAGGAGGAGGGGGTTTGTACTGCTCTCTTTCTCGCGGATGAAGACAGACAGATGGAGGAACAAATGGACGGACAAAGTTCCTATATAAGTTACGGGGGAAAACCTCCCTTCGGTCGGTTTTGATTACTCAAAAGTTCAAAGCTTGCAGCAAACAAATCGGAGAAGTCAGAAATATCTTACATTGGAATATATTCTTATTTGACTCGATTATATACAAATTCAATTAAATTAACAATCCATGTATGTTACTACATATTCTCCTTTTGCCTCAAATCAGTTCCAAAAATGCATTATGGCATCTAATGGAGGGCCGGCCTTAACACAACAGTAAGGTTGTACATTTGTAACCCATCAGTCACAGGTTCCAAGAAAGTCATCAGGAGGGGTGAAGTTGAATACCTCTGACTCTCCCCACTCAATGCAATAGCAGAAGCCTCTTGCACTGGGCTTCCTTAAATTCTGGCATCTAACCGCACCCTAGATCATATAACTTATACAAAACTTTCTCAAAGCGCTCAGCTTCACCAAAGAAAGATTCATTATTGGCTTAAAATTCAAAGCAAAATCAGTAGCCGGATGAACTGCATTGTGCAGGCAAAAGCAGAAAGGATTGTGAGCAGCTTCATCTCAGCAATCTTGCAGCAGCATTGAATGCCAAATAATTTTAAAACTCAAAACTTGCATAAAAAAGGGGGGGAAATCAAAAAAATTTCTATAAAAAGAAAGCCAACAAATATCAAAGAACCAAACTTTCTAACAAACAAACGCTAAAAAACAGTAAAATCACGGCGATTCTGAATATTCTCTGATCCCTCAGGGTAGTCCAAAGAATCCTAACCGAAAAAGTAGTGAACAGTACAAGAAGGGCAATAGAGTAAATAAATAAAAGCAAGAAAAGAGAGTTGGAAAAAAGACCTTGAAGTGGAGGGGGACGCCCGTGATAGGTCCGGTCCCCTTCTCGTCGGCGCAGAGAGCCCGAAAGTTCTCCGCCGTCCTGGGGACCACGTGGGCGAAGAGCTCGATGACGATACTTGTAATACCCTAATCTAATAATACTGTATTTTAATTTTTCACAAGTATTTATTTGATTTACCGATTATTTTAATTAATCAAGTTAATTTATTTCTCTCTTAATTATTATTGTTGAGTATGCAAATTATTTTCAGATAGTAAATGGTAATTTGAATTTTATGTTTGCCACTATTTAGTATTGACATTTCTTTTGCTAATTATTATTATTGATATTATTTGTGTTACTATTAATTGTTTATTTAGTTTGATATTCGTATTAGTGTTAATACTAATCTTGGTGGTGGTGGTGGTGTCTCCTTATTTAGCTTCTCACCCTATCCCTATTTAACCGTTTGGATCCTACCCATTAGCATACCCGTTCATCCATTGCCCATCCAACCCGTTATTTGTTAACCCAATAACACATACCCAATACCTATTTACTTATTTGGATCCTAACCGTTTGCCTAGACCCAAATCCACTAACCCATTATGTAATCCTATATAATATCTCTTTCCTAAACCCTAACATATTCTTAACCTAGATCTATCTCCTCTTCTTCCAGCCGTCAACACAACAGCACCACACCCCAGGCCTTCCTCCTGCTCCTTGCGCAAGCACCAGCAAGCTGCACACCCCGGATCCCCTTTGGCCTCCTCCTCCACCCGCGCATCTAGGCCGAGCACCCGGCTACCACAGCGCCCCTCATCGCCATGGCCTGCCGCACTCAGGCCGAGCAACCCCCCTCCACTGCAAACCTCCAGCGCCACCTGAAATCCCCCTTTTTCCTGGCAGCACAGCAGCAGCACGACGAATCAGATCCAGGCCGATCAACAGATCAGATCTGTAGCGAGTTTCCCCCTGCGTGTCAGTTCCTTGGCGCGTCCATCAGCGCAGCAACTCCTTGGCCGAGTCCTCTTGGGCGCCTCCACTTCCGTCTCAGACCAGCCCCGGATCCAACAGAGCTCCAGGCCGAGTCTCTTTGGCTGCGCCCCTCACCAGCGCAGCAGCAGCCCCTGGCCGCCTCCCTTCCGGCAGCCCAACAGCCCCTGCGCGCAGCTGATCCAACGGCAGCAGCACAGCCGAATCCAGATCTGGACAGCAGCAGATCTGCTCCTCCAGACAGCGAGCGAGCGGCGAGTTCTCCCGATCCACGCCAGCCCGTCGTCGGAGACTGACACGGTGGCCTTCTCCAGCACCTTGGCCACCCTCCCATGTAGTCCGATAGCGAGGAACGGCATCACAGCGACCGCGGCAGCGACTCGGCCTTTGACGCGCACAGCAGCGAACGACACCCAATGTGAGTGTTTTTTCCTCCTCTTTCGATTCTTTTATTATGTATACTTGATTCTTATTATGATTCCATGTGTACCTACATTAGTGTAGAGATTGTATTCTTTGATGCGTGTAAGAGAGGCGCATATATGTGTTTTATAGCATGAGATATCAGATCTTAGTATGCCCCTGTTCTGTTCTGGCAGAGGCATTAGTCGACTAATAATGTTATTAGTCGACTAACACCTCTGTTAGTCGACTACCCCCCAGATCCTTAGTCGACTAGTATAGCTTCCAGGAACCTTTGACTCTCTGTATTTCCACTGTTAGTCGACTTGATACATATAGTAGTCGACTAACAGTTAGTGTAGTCGACTTACCCTCTAGGCCTAGTCGACTAATGTATTGACCTGGAGCGTGTTGGTTTCTGTATCCCTGTCAGTCAACTAGCCTTACCTGTGTAGTCGACTGGCCTTGCCCCTAGTCGACTTGGACCACCTTTATAGTCGACTAACTCTCCCTCTAGTCGACTACTCACTTTCTTTAGTCGACTAATATTGGCCTGTCAGCTATGTGTGGTTCCTTTATTGGATGTAGACCTTACCCATGAGTTATGTAATGGATATAGATGGATGCACATGACTATTGATGGATGGATATGATTTCTAGGAATGGATATTGGTGGTAATGACTTGACCTAATAGATCTTATATGCATGGATTGGATATGTTGCCAAGTGTTGGGGTCTGATGTTCGACATTAATAGAAATGTGAACTCTTGAGGATTTGAGATTTAGAGTTGTATGTTAGAGTGAGGGGATAGTGCTGATATTGATATATGTTGGAAGGACAATTATTATATCAAATTCATGATGTATATGATACTTGACGATCATGTAACTGTTGGGAATGTAAGTTAGATAGGATGACTTTGGATTGATCTGGGACTTATGCTATTTACATTGTATGATGATCAGTAATTAGACCTGACTTTATTAGTGAGTATTTGAGGACATATCAGATATGACTGAAGTAGTTGAGTAGATATTCTAGATCACATGTGTTTGAGGATGTTTCCTATTTAATATGATTGGGTATGTGTTTGACTTGTTGATCTCGAGGACATGCATTTATTGATTACACCTATTGACAGAGATTGAGTTATGATGATGGTGACCATTTTCTGTGTTCAGAGCTTATGAGACGGTTGGTTGATAGGTTAGTTGCTATTGTGTTTAGTGCAGATGGATATGAGATTTTGACCGGTTCTAGATTAGACTGTCTATTGAACAGTATCTGGATTCATTATTGTATAAATCTATGTTATTTAAGTTACTGGGAAAAGATTGTTTGACCGTAACACCCTGTACAGTCCTATGTTCATCGTATACACGGTTACTGTCACTGTTCACTGTTACTGATATTGTTCACCGTGTATACGATCACTGATTTACTGTTACTGTACTGTTATTGTTACTGTCACCGTATCGTCCCAGTATTCTAGAGAACATGGACATTGACTGATTTAACTGAATTGAATGAATAATAAAGTAATTGAACAACTTACACTGGGATTGGGAAAATTGATGGAGGAGACAGCGTCTGTATTTGGGTGGAACCTAGGATACAGGTTGCGCAGCCGACTGAGGGTTCCACTGCAGGGTTCCGCTGCAGGGTTGACTGACATCCCATCTGTACTGTTACTGTTCCACTGTTTTCACAGTGAGATTACTGTTACGGAGTACCTAGCGGTACGGCCTGGTTCAGCGTCAGGAAACTGAGGCCGTGGTCCCGGGTATGCACGGGACCCACCTAAAGCATGGACAATGTCTCCAACCGATCAGTTTCAATAACTTAAGGGCATCGATTGACATGTGGTAGGCGTAGTATGAGATGCGTCTATTATATGTGACAATTGGTGTTCGCTGACATAATTAATAATAAACTGTTGATGCTTTGTGACTGACATTAATCATCTGACTGTATATTTATATTACTGTGATAGACATATAACTATAACCCTGACCAAACTTGGATACCAGCCTAGTGACATATGATAGGTTACCTATTGTGACAGCAGTTGCTTGCTTACTATTGATCAGTTGTTGCCTATCTTTATTCGTGTTGTTACTATGTTATTACAGTTCTTTTATTTATCTGTTATATGGTCTCTTTTATCTTCAGTTGCTCTTATTACTAATTATGCACATTGTTTCTTCTGCACGAGCTGTTTCCCCTTTACACACACTCATTATGGTCGCGTTCTGACGACCCTGGGTTTGTACGTCCAGCTATTGGACGGTTGGTTTCCTTTGTGCAGGTGTTCGTTGAGGCCGTATGCTTCGCGAACAGCTGGAGCTTCTTCCTATTCTATTCTGGTACTCTTTCTTTTTAACTTTCATATTACTTCCTGATTCTTGTCATATCAGTTCAGTTCTTATTCCAGTCACTATTCTAGCTCTTGATTCATATGATATCATGCGTGGTTGACTATATGTATTATTGCAGTGATCGATGATTATTTTAGTTCTGATTTATAGCTGTTCAGGTTACAATTGAGGCTTAGCGTGTATACGTGGGGTATTTTCCTCTCGTATATGTGTCGCCATAACGTCTCCGTATCTTTAGGATCGGGCGTTACAAATACTCCCCTCCATCTCGCCGCCGATGCTGATGTCCATGTAGCACCGCGGGTTCACCGTATCGTCCCCGACCTTCTCCCACTCTCTCCTCTCTAAAACCTAATTCCTGATTGGGGGGTTGGCGGCGCCTCAGGCGGCCTTTTCTAATAGAAATAGAATTCAAACTACGACGGGGTGTAAACGCGATATTAATTAGGGGAGGCGGGGGTCGTGTTATCCGTTTCACTTTTGAGGGTGGGAGTTTATCACTGGTTGGTTGTCGGGACTGTTTGCTTTGCTGTAAGAGCACTTTCGCCCGCCTTCAGGAGAAAGACAGAGTTAGGGGTGAGCATTGATCGGTTCGGTTCAGTTTTTGCTATTTTTTGTAAAACTGAACCGAATCGATTAGACTTAGTAACCAAACTGAATCGACTCGGTTCGATTCGATTTTTCAATTTTTCGGTTAGGCTCATATTTTTTCATCATTTCTTACAATTTTTATCACCATTATTATTCATCGTTTAATATCCTAATCTCAAATATTCAATACTCAAATTAGAAACAAGAAAAAGATTTTAATCTTAATGTGAATTAAACATCTTATGTTCTAAAACTTTCACACTATATTTGGGCTCTTATACTCACATAATTATTACATAATTATTACTAACTTTTAATGGTAAGAATGCAAAAGAAAAAACTATATATTATATATATATATATATATATATTATATATTATATATATATATATATATATATATATATATATTATATATTTCTCAATTGTGATAGTGTACTTAACATAGCTTTCACATGTTCAACATAAAAAAAATTAGCATTATTAGAAGTAATGAGATAAGATTCTACCAGTTTTTGTTATGAACTATATGATTCACTAAATTGATTTTGGGTGGGTGAATATATAAGATGAGAGATTCGGTTCGTTCGGTCAAGTTCGGTTTTGGAACCAAAATCGAAAACCACCGAACAAGAGCGATTCGGTTCGGTTTGGGTTCGAGTTTGATTTTTGGTCGGTTATTTCAGTTATAACCGAACTCTGCTCACTCCTAGATAGAGCAGGGTATTTTTTTATTTTTTTGGAGAAAAAACTCAACTTCCCCGGGCATAAGCTCGGACTCCTGGTGTCTAAGCTTGTGTCAAGGCAATGTGAGGTCCGCAATTATGAAAGATGTTTTTGTAAAATTTTAAGTGAGCCCCACTATATTGCATGAGCTAAAAAAAACTATGGTGGAAGTGCGCTAAGTGCGAGAAAAAGATGCAACTGAAAAATAGAGGTGGGAAACATGAAAGCGTAAGTAAGAAATTAGAATTTGTGTGAGTAAGTTTTACGGTATTTGATTGTAATGTAGAAGTATAAGTGTGAAAATATATTTTGTTTTACGGTGTTTTGTTAGTAATGTGGAAGTGTAAGTGGAAAAATTCACCACAAAATTAATTGTTTGGTGATTTAAATAATATCAATATTATTAAATTAAATCTGTTTTTAAAAATTAAAATGTATAATAAAATTTCAATTAAATATTAAATAGTAATAAAAATAATAAACTAATAAAAAATATAATATTAAAACATTAAAATAATAATAATAATAATTAAATTATTAAAAAATAATAATAAACTAACTAAAATAATTAATATTAAAATAATTTTGAAAAATATTTTCCTAAATTTATAATATAAAAAAATTGAAATATTAAATATTATAATATTATTTAAAAACAAATATTAAAATAATAAATATTTAAATATAAATTAAATAATCCCAATATAAATATTAATATTTCAATGGCAAATATTTAAAAAAGTACTGTAGCACCCTCCAAGTGGGAAAACGAGGATATAAAGTGGAAAATGAGATTGGGAAAAGTGCAAGTTAGATGCAAATCCTACTTGCACTTTTATCGTTGAAACAAACGGTGGAACTGGAGTTTTCTCACTTGCACCTTTTCCTCCTTTTTTCTTAAACAAACACGATAAGAGGGAGAGCCCACTCATTGGACTTTTTGTGGGGTGTTAGTTGTTGGTTTTGGGTTTCTATTTAGGTGCTTGTTAGAGTTAATGAGTTGTGGTTTTGGTTTGGTTGGGATGTGACGAGTGTTGTGACGTGAACATTTGAGCTTGTTTGGGTGTGTGTGTGAGTATGCAAGGCTGGCGGGTGGATGAGTGTGGATATAGGCATCTAACAAACTGAATAAGGCCCCAATAGATCAAGGCACACACCCAAAATGAGGCTCCCCTGAATTTCCCAAATTATCCCTCTCATCCCCAACTTACTTTTTTTTTTTTTTTTCAAAATTCCTATTCTACGCTCATCTCCCTCTCTACCAACTCTGCCTTTGAGTCTCTCTCCCTCTTTTCTCGCTCTCGCTTTCACTCTTATTTCCCAACTCTCGCTCTTTCACACTAACCCACTGTCAATCCCTATCAATCGCTTAGTTCATCGCCATTCCCGCGTAGCCCATCCCATCGCTTGTGATCTCCGTTATCCCATTTCATAGCAAGATGAGTTTTGATTGAGTTAGGACCTGCACAGAAAAATGATAGTTTAGAAATGATGAATAAAATATGCAAGTTTTCAATACTACCATTATAGCGAGTGGTTATGCGGGTCATGATTCATGATTGCCAAAAAGAATACAGAGAATATGAAAAGTTTACGTGATTGGTTGTAACTTTGACTCTTCACAATTTAACTACTGTAGCAAGAGCTAAACAGGTCGCTTCACAGAGAAGGATGCGATGGAAGCTTTTCAGAACGAATTCTCTAAAAAATAGCTTGGAAAAAAGAATGTTGATTGTAAGAAAAATAATTTAATTAAGTAAAGGAGATTATAGTCCACTAATCATCTACCACAACTAAGTGTTAGCTTAAGAGGGAAGAACATCATATTGAATCAATAAAAATCTACTCTAGAGTTTTGATTGAAAATCAAGTAATATGAGTAAAAATATTGTAAAACCTAATTAAAGTACACTAATTAAAATTAAATTTTAGTTCATCCTAGTTTCTAAGCATAGCATAAGAAAAGTCTTTTAAACCTATCATGATGCTATCAAAGCTTCTAAATATGAAATAAGAATAACCAATAAAAAATGCAATCCTAATTTAATTCAATTTAATTAATTATTCATCTTCAAGATTATCAATTTAATCTTAGGGTTTCTAATAAGTATGGATTTCAATCAATTCATCTTTTAGATTAAACGTAGTTGATCGAAAGATTAGCAAACTACAAGTTAATTTAGTTATTCATATTTTTTTATTTTAACAAGATTTATTATGGAGAAAGAAAGTTGCATCAATAAGGAAAAAAGAAAATAAAACAAAAGAAATTAAAGTAATAAAAATTAATTAAAGAACAAGAGAGATGAAAAGAATAATAAACCCTTATTAATGGATGTCACCGGCCAATTACAAGTTCTTCCTCTTCTTCGAAAATCTTCTTCTCCAAATAGAAAGCAAAATAATACAAAGAAATTTGGAAATAAAATGGCTAAACAAATAATCCTATACCCAATCTCTGAGATGCCTCTGCTATGTTGCTCTTTAGGGGTATTTATAGGTAGATTTGAGAAGTAGAGTCCCAGTACAATACTTCCACCAAAACTCGATGCGTGCGGCCCCAGATTGTCGCATTTCCACGGCAAAAAGGGTAGGTCGCGGCTCTTTTGTGGAGTCTGCTCACGCGCTTTGGCCGTGGTTTCATCTCGTCCGTTTATATGGAGATCTATCCTCGGAATATTCGTTTGATCCCTGAATTTGAAATATCTTTTATCTCTAGGTAACTTGAGAAGCAAGTTACATCCAAATCCGAATTTAGTTTGGATTCTCCTTCTCTCTCCAAATAGATTTTGTTTTATCCACTTTATCTTATAGGATTTGTGGTGCAAGCAACCAGAATTTGAATAAGAGTTCACCTCTATCTTTAATTAGGATGAGAATTCATCTTGTTCTATCCTTCTCCTTCTCTAGGTTTTAAATCAAATTAATTTAAAACCCAATGCTTCTTTTATTTTTTCAATTAATCTTTATTTCCATAATTCTTGTAGGCTTTTGGGCTTCTTTTGGGTTTTCTCTTGAATTTTAGTGGCATGCATATCACTAAATAATAAATGAATTAAATAGTAATATTTTAACAAAAATTAAGCATGAAAATGTGAATAATAATATGCATTATTGATGACCAATGACACCCCCACACCTATTTTTTTGCTCTTAAATAATAAAAAAACTAATCTAGCTATCCTAATATCACTTTCGTGGGAATCACGATTGCAATTAACATGTGCAACAAGCTGTCAAACTCTTAGGTTACCCCTAGAGGACGAGAGTTGTCTCATGAGAGTTTTCAGTGAATTACACCCACAAAAATCCATAAAGAAAATAAAATGTTAGTATTTTCAAAATTTCATTTTAAAAGACAAAAATATTTGAAATATCTTTATAAAAATTAAGCAATTTATAAGTTTTTAGGATTATCAAATTGATCATTCTTATACTTTGTCTTTATTTAAATATCTATTTATCAATTTAGGTTAAGATTCAAACTGAATTTCTCTTCGAGTCTATTATCTTTACCCTAAGTCATATGCATCTTTGTGAACGTGATTTTTTTTTTTACTTGGGATTCTTCAACTTCAACTCTCATGCCTTATACATTTATTATTTTTTTTTTTTTTTGTAAGAAGTTCGAAGTATTACCACTTCGTTGCCCTTTAAGCATTTTTTTTAATATGTATAACTCATCTAATTTTCTTTCGTGTAGGTATCAAGGCTTCTTGAGGCCCTAATACCTAACTAATTGATTATTGATATGTTAATACATATGTTATATATTTTTCTCTTTTTTTCAAACTTACCTAATTACCTTTCGCATAAATATCAAGGCTTTCTTAGGTCAAAGTATCTAACAATCAATAATTAGATTTGTTTATTTTATATATATATATATTTTAAGACACAAGAGTTTTTGTTTTGAATCCCAAATGTGTCAGTGTATAAAGCATGCATATTTCATCAAGGTAAAGATATCAAGGCTAAATTACTTTTTAAATTTTTTCTCCTAAACCTAAAAAACAAACAAATACTCTTATTTTGATCAAGTAGTATGAAATCCTAATTATGATTTATTATTCCTTAAAATTAACTTAATTACTTATAAAAGATAAATAAAATAATATTTTCTTTTCCAAAAAGTTTTTTTAAAAAAAATTGTTAACAAACCTACCTATTTTAGTATGTTAGTAAACTCTCCTCCACACCTATCTCATACACTGTCCTCAATGCATGAAATAAAATGTAAAAGAGGTACACCTATAGATATATTTAGGTCTATTTACTCTAGCTCGCTTTTCATCATTCCATTGTGTCTTCTTTAGTGGTGAAATTGGAGAGGTCAATCTTTTTGTCATTTTAGCTCTAATTCTCTACAACTTGTTCATCACTTTCCTTTCTCCTTCTATTTTTCTCTTCACCACTCCTTACAAATTCATCCTCGTTATCACTTAATATATTTGGTGCAACATGAAAACCTAGAAATATGAGCTCATCCTCTTATATCTCCTCAAAACTTGAATTAACTATGTCTTTTGGAGATATGTAACTAACCACCACATCTCTAATTGAATCATCCAAACAGTTAAGTTCATCTTCAAAAAGGTTTTTAAAACTTTAATCAATTTCAGCTTCTTTATAATTGCACCCAATTATAGGATTAGATGTAAAAGATGATAGAGTTGGGGTGGGGATAGTCATGATAATTTGGACAAAAAGCTTGATGGATGGAAAGATGGCCTTGACCTATCAAATGAATTGTAACTAAATAAATTTAGATAAACAGAAAAAAATTTAGTTAAAAAATAATGTATACCGTTCTTTTCCCAGCAACGACGCCAAAATTTGATTATCAAAAGAATACAGAGAATATGAAAAATGTATGTGATTCATTTTTGTAACGCCCCGATCCTAAAGATACGGAGACGTTATGGCGACGTATATACGCGAGGATAATACCCCACGTATATACGCTAAGCCTCAATTGTAACCTGAACAAGCTATAAATCGGAAGCATAATGATCAAAGAACACTGCAATAATACATATAAGACTACACATGATAGCAATGAATAACAGGAAAAAAATGACAGCTGAATAGAAGTCAAAGGTGATATACAGGAATCAAAGAATAATAACAAGAATAAAATGCAAGTATACCAGAATCAAAGGGAGAGGACCCAATCTCCTCGTAAAGCGTACCGCCTCATCAAACACCTGCACATTAGAAACAATCGTCCAATAGCTGGACGTGCAAATCCAGGGTCGTCAGAACGCGACCATAATGAGTGTGTGTGTAAAGGGGAAACAGCTCGTGCAGAAGAAACCATGTGCATATATAATAATAAGGACAACTGCAGATAGAAAGACTAAATAACACAATAAATAACTGAACAGTAACACATATGATGAAGACATAAATACAGATAGCAGTCAAATGGCACAACTGTAAATATGCAATCAATGTCAAATAGGTATCCATTACATGTCACTAAACTGGTATCCAAGTCTGGTCATAAGTCTGGTCCTGGTTACAATCATGTGGTCCTGGTTACAATCATGTATACAGTCATGTGTCATAAGGCAGGGTAACCATTCAGGGTAATAGCACAATGTATTCATTCAAATCAATCAATAACAATCAACAACATTCTACGTTATCTTTGTCACTTTCCCACCGGCGTCCCACGACATCCGACAGTTCACCCTGGAGCCCGCACATCCAGTAGAACTCATTCGAACTCCGATATGCGGGTATCATTGTTCGAATAGGGAAAGAGAACCAAATAATATGAGTCTTAGGAGTTATCATCATACAAGTGCGTGTGGATGCTAATAGGCACTGAAATGCAATATCACGCTAACACCAGGTGGCACAGTCAGTAAATGGCCCTGCAGATTCAAGAGGTGGCCCCCACAGATTCAAGAGGTGGCCCCCACCACGTATGTAGTGTGGCACTTTGCTCCGTGTGGCACTTTGCTCTGAGGGGAATGGATTCTAGAGGTGGCCTCCACGGATTCAAGAGGTGGCCCCCACCATGTGTATGATGTGGCACTTTGTTCCGTGTGGCACTTAGTTCCATTCAAGATCCGCCGGACGCTAGCACGATTGTGGGATACATCCTCGTCAATCCCGACACCAGGCGGCAAACCGCCGGACGCCGGTTTTGACTGTGCTATTAACAGGTCAACATTGCATGGGACATGGATACAGTGGGTACAGGAGTACTAGATGTCAAGTAACAGTGATACAGTCATATGCCAAGGTCCAGTAAAAGGTGTCTAGTGTGCAATCAGTCAGGTAATGCCATCAGTAATAATCAATACCTTATGCCATTTCAATTACTGGGATGCTACGGGACGGTAACAATATCAGTACAGTAACAGTCAATCAGTAATCGTATACACGGTGAACAATATCAGTAACAGTAACAGTAACAGTAACAGTAACCGTGTATACGATGAACAATAGGGCTGTACTCTGGTTACAGTCAAACAATCATTTCCCAGTAACTTCAATGACATGGATACAAAAATAACCGTAACAGTCTAGCTACTGCTCAATAAACAGTCTCAACCAATCTGATCATAATCTCACCCATCCATACCAAAGAGATATCATTACTATTCCATCAACTTATATTCTCAATATAATCCTCATGAGCCATTAAGTATCAGTCAGTATCAGTGTAATCCAAAATGGTAACTACCATATCAAAGAACCTGTAATTAGTCCTTTTCTCAATACCAATATGTTCTAATCCTATAACCCTCAATAACTGAGATCAAATAATAACTGTTATCAAACTCTAAGATATAGGTCGCTGATATCGACTAGATTACTATCGTCATAACTCAATCTCTATCAATAGGTGTAATCAATAACTATGCATGTCCTCGAGATCAACAAGTCAAACACATACCCCAATCATATTAAATAAGAAACATCCTCAAACACATGTAATCTAGAATATCTACTCAACTACTTCAGTCATACCTGATATGTCCTCAAATACTCACTAATAAAGACATTTCTAACTACTGATCATCATTCAATGTAAATAACATAAGTCCCAGGTCAATCCAAAGTCAACACAACCAACTCATGATTCCCAACAGTCATATGATCATCAATTATCAATTTACATCAATGATTATGATATAATAATTGTCATTCCAACATATATCCATATTCAAGCTCAGCTCTCTCACTCTAACAATTCAATCTGATTTCTAAATCCTCAAAGGTTCACACTTCTATTAAGATCAAACATGATATCCCAATACTCGGTATCACAACATATACATGCATCTAAGTTCTATTAGATCAAGTCATTACCACCAATATCCATCTCAATTACCCTCATGCTACATCCTGATATGTCTACAACAATACTCTAGATATACATAGGACAAACATGGGGGTTCTAACATGTATCAAGAATTATGCATATCATATTCCTATACATCCAACATGTAAAATAAACGGGAGATGACCGTCCACCTTCACGCTCGGCGATCTCCACACATAAACATGTAACATAAGAAATCTACTCAATAATTTACATAACATATAAAATAATATCTGCGGTCACTTAATAAATAAAGAGAGAGAGAGAGAGAAAGAGAGAGAGACACTCACATTGGGAAACCTGCACGTTACCGGGCGAGTCGCCGTTACGGTCGCTATGGTGCCGCTCTTCGCTGTCGGACTGCATGGGAGGGTAGCCAGGGTGCTGGGGAAGGCCCAGCTGCAAGCTGGTGATCTCGCGCTCGCCGGAAGGGCCTGGATTTGCCGCTCGCCTGAACTTGCGCACGCCAATGCAACACACCCATCTATACAATGAATAGAAACACATGCATATAAATCATGCATACCTATACACGATTATACATAAACACATGCATACATATCTAAATAATAAATACATACTACTAACTATAAATACCTATTCATTAATTAATATGCATGCACAAATAAGTATCTATAACACCCATACATGCACATAATGTAGACACACATGATAACTCACACTAATTTATTAACATGTAATTAATTAAAATAATATAAAAATACCTTTAATAAAACTCACTCATGCATGCATGCAAAAACCCAAGGCACTCACGCACACACACACAATCTTACACATTTATATAACTTTTCAATTATTACACAAATGCCACCACACAATAAAATGTAAAGCTAACCTCGAGCCGATTTGCGGCGCACCGACGGAGGCTCCGACGGAGGCGTACGGGGTCGCGGAGAGTGTCGTTGGATAGAGCAACTCGCCGCGATGGGCGTGGGGTGCGTACGCGCTCGCCGACGACGATCAACGGCATCCCGCGGAGAGCCCGAAAATAGCTCGGAGTAAGGATTTTTGCCGCGCACACATAAATACACCACATGAAAAAAACATATATTATTTCATTAATATTACATTCATTAATATAATATTTAATATAATGTACAAGCACCTTTAATAAAACCCACTTTATGTATGCAACATTAATAAAGGGGGAAAGAAGGGAGATTACTCACGGCTTGAGGAGATGGCTTGGTGCTGTTCATGATACTCGGCCAAAGGATGGAGAAGGACGTGATGCGGCCTGGCTCACGGCCTGGTGGGAGCAGCAGGCTTGGCCAATGGGATGAACCCAGCCATGGCCATGGGTTGGCTTGCGGCAGGAAGGTTGGAGGGTGAAATATGCTGTTGGGGTGAAGCACGAACGGACTTCGACGGAGGCCGATGAACTTCGATGGAGAGGATCCGCTCGCCACAGATCTGCCGTGGGTTGTACTGCCGCTGTGCATCAAGGAGAAGATCCGGTTGTGTTGCCGGCCAAGATGGGAGTATGCTCCGGCTCCGGGGATGGCGAGGAGGAGCTCCAGCAAGCCATGGAGTGGGTGAGGTTTAAGATGGTGCTGCTGGAGGGGAATCTGCTGATGGATCGGCCATCGAGGGGTAGGTGCGGCTTGGGAGAAGAGAAGATAGATTAGGATTTCGTTTTTAGTTTAGGTTAGAAGTTAGGATTTATTTATAGGATGGGTTATTGGGTTTTGGGAGAATAACTCAAATAATAATAATAGAAATAACTATAATAATATTAATAATCAATAGTGACACCAAAAATAGTAGGCAAAATACTAAGAAAGGTAATTAGTCATCACCACAGAAATAAATACAAATAAATGCTAATAACTCTATACTAATAATAACAGGTAATAATAGTAATCCTAATTAATAATAATAATGACAATAATAATAGCAGCACTAAATAGAATAAATAATAACCTTAATGAAATAATGAGAATACTAATTAAGTTAACAATTAATAATAATAATGGCAAACATAAAATATCAAATTACCAATTATTATCTCAAAAGAATTTCCATACTTAATAATAATAATCTCAGGAAAATAATAAATCAACTTGATTCATTAAAATACTCGGTAAATAAAAATGTAATAAATACCTAAAGAAAATAAAATACAGTACTATTAGGTTAGGGATATTACATTCTACCCACCTTAATAAAAATTTCGTCCTCGAAATTCACATAAGGTAGGGAATGGTAAAAATCAAAGATCAAGAGAGAACACAACAATCTTCTACATCGCCTCTTTGGGACACCACGATTCCGCTGCGCGCTCTGATCTCTGCTACCAGCTTCAACATGGAGTAAGCGATCTCAAGAGATAGAATCAGGAGGAATAGAATAGAAAGGAAGGATGAAATCAAGATGGAAATCCAAATCACTCTAATTGAAGTGTTGGAATCATGAATATCACAGATCAAGAATAGAATTTTCAAAGGGAGGACGATCAATTTCCAAATGGAGTCAATATTATCACGTGAATAGTATATGTATATTGCAGTGTCAACATAACTGTCTCAGGTTACAGGTAGGAACTAGGTTCTCTTT
Organism: Agave tequilana; assembly: GCA_038442645.1. NCBI lineage: Eukaryota > Viridiplantae > Streptophyta > Magnoliopsida > Asparagales > Asparagaceae > Agave > Agave tequilana. The sequence continues at coordinate 79,188 of JAVJIF010011652.1, read as the reverse complement.
TATGTCAAACCTAGGCTCTGATACCACTCTGTAACGCCCCGATCCTAAAGATACGGAGACGTTATGGCGACGTATATACGCGAGGATAATACCCCACGTATATACGCTAAGCCTCAATTGTAACCTGAACAAGCTATAAATCGGAAGCATAATGATCAAAGAACACTGCAATAATACATATAAGACTACACATGATAGCAATGAATAACAGGAAAAAAATGACAGCTGAATAGAAGTCAAAGGTGATATACAGGAATCAAAGAATAATAACAAGAATAAAATGCAAGTATACCAGAATCAAAGGGAGAGGACCAATCTCCTGTAAAGCGTACCGCCTCATCAAACACCTGCACATTAGAAACAATCGTCCAATAGCTGGACGTGCAAATCCAGGGTCGTCAGAACGCGACCATAATGAGTGTGTGTGTAAAGGGGAAACAGCTCGTGCAGAAGAAACCATGTGCATATATAATAATAAGGACAACTGCAGATAGAAAGACTAAATAACACAATAAATAACTGAACAGTAACACATATGATGAAGACATAAATACAGATAGCAGTCAAATGGCACAACTGTAAATATGCAATCAATGTCAAATAGGTATCCATTACATGTCACTAAACTGGTATCCAAGTCTGGTCATAAGTCTGGTCCTGGTTACAATCATGTGGTCCTGGTTACAATCATGTATACAGTCATGTGTCATAAGGTAGGGTAACCATTCAGGGTAATAGCACAATGTATTCATTCAAATCAATCAATAACAATCAACAGCATTCTACGTTATCTTTGTCACTTTCCCACCGGCGTCCCACGACATCTGACAGTTCACCCTGGAGCCCGCACATCCAGTAGAACTCATTCGAACTCCGATATGCGGGTATCATTGTTCGAATAGGGAAAGAGAACCAAATAATATGAGTCCTAGGAGTTATCATCATACAAGTGCGTGTGGATGCTAATAGGCACTGAAAATGCAATATCACGCTAACACCAGGTGGCACAGTCAGTAAATAGCCCTGCAGATTCAAGAGGTGGCCCCCACAGATTCAAGAGGTGGCCCCCACCACGTATGTAGTGTGGCACTTTGCTCCGTGTGGCACTTTGCTCTGAGGGGAATGGATTCTAGAGGTGGCCCCCATGGATTCAAGAGGTGGCCCCCACCATGTGTATGATGTGGCACTTTGTTCCGTGTGGCACTTAGTTCCATTCAAGATCCGCCGGACGCTAGCACGATTGTGGGATACATCCTCGTCAATCCCGACACCAGGCGGCAAACCGCCGGACGCCGGTTTTGACTGTGCTATTAACAGGTCAACATTGCATGGGACATGGATACAGTGGGTACAGGAGTACTAGATGTCAAGTAACAGTGATACAGTCACATGCCAAGGTCCAGTAAAAGGTGTCTAGTGTGCAATCAGTCAGGTAATGCCATCAGTAATAATCAATACCTTATGCCATTTCAATTACTGGGATGCTACGGGACGGTAACAATATCAGTACAGTAACAGTCAATCAGTAATCGTATACACGGTGAACAATATCAGTAACAGTAACAGTAACAGTAACAGTAACCGTGTATACGATGAACAATATGGCTGTACTCTGGTTACAGTCAAACAATCATTTCCCAGTAACTTCAATGACATGGATACAAAAATAACCGTAACAGTCTAGCTACTGCTCAATAAACGGTCTCAACCAATCTGATCATAATCTCACCCATCCATACCAAAGAGATATCATTACTATTCCATCAACTTATATTCTCAATATAATCCTCATGAGTCATTAAGTATCAGTCAGTATCAGTGTAATCTCTAAATTGTAACTACCATATCAAAGAACCTGTAATTAGTCCTCTTCTCAATACCAATATGTTCTAATCCTATAACCCTCAATAACTGAGATCAAATAATAACTGTTATCAAACTCCAAGATATAGGTCGCTGATATCGACTAGATTACTATCGTCATAACTCAATCTCTATCAATAGGTGTAATCAATAACTATGCATGTCCTCGAGATCAACAAGTCAAACACATACCCCAATCATATTAAATAAGAAACATCCTCAAACACATGTAATCTAGAATATCTACTCAACTACTTCAGTCATACCTGATATGTTCTCAAATACTCACTAATAAAGACATTTCTAACTACTGATCATCATTCAATGTAAATAACATAAGTCCCAGGTCAATCCAAAGTCAACACAACCAACTCATGATTCCCAACAGTCATATGATCATCAATTATCAATTTACATCAATGATTATGATATAATAATTGTCATTCCAACATATATCCATATTCAAGCTCAGCTCTCTCACTCTAACAATTCAATCTGATTTTCAAATCCTCAAAGGTTCACACTTCTATTAAGATCAAACATGATATCCCAATACTCGGTATCACAACATATACATGCATCTAAGTTCTATTAGATCAAGTCATTACCACCAATATCCATCTCAATTACCCTCATGCTACATCCTGATATGTCTACAACAATACTCTAGATATACATAGGACAAACATGGGGGTTCTAACATGTATCAAGAATTATGCATATCATATTCCTATACATCCAACATGTAAAATAAACGGGAGATGACCATCCACCTTCACGCTCGGCGATCTCCACACATAAACATGTAACATAAGAAATCTACTCAACAATTTACATAACATATAAAATAATATCTGCGGTCACTTAATAAATAAAGAGAGAGAGAGAAAAGAGAGAGAGACACTCACATTGGGAAACCTGCACGTTACCGGGCGAGTCGCCGTTACGGTCGCTATGGTGCCGCTCTTCGCTGTCGGACTGCATGGGAGGGTAGCCAGGGTGCTGGGGAAGGCCCAGCTGCAAGCTGGTGATCTCGCGCTCGCCGGAAGGGCCTGGATTTGCCGCTCGCCTGAACTTGCGCACGCCAATGCAACACATCCATCTATACAATGAATAGAAACGCATGCATATAAATCATGCATACCTATACACGATTATACATAAACACATGCATACATATCTAAATTAATAAATACATACTACTAACTATAAATACCTATTCATTAATTAATATGCATGCACAAATAAGTATCTATAACACCCATACATGCACATAATGTAGACACACATGATAACTCACACTAATTTATTAACATGTAATTAATTAAAATAATATAAAAATACCTTTAATAAAACTCACTCATGCATGCATGCAAAAACCCAAGGCACTCACGCACACACACACAATCTCACACATTTATATAACTTTTCAATTATTACACAAATGCCACCACACAATAAAATGTAAAGCTAACCTCGAGCCGATTTGCGGCGCACCGACGGAGGCTCCGACGGAGGCGTACGGGGTCGCGGAGAGTGTCGTTGGATAGAGCAACTCGCCGCGAAGGGCGTGGGGTGCGTACGCGCTCGCCGACGACGATCAACGGCATCCCGCGGAGAGCCCGAAAATAGCTCGGAGTAAGGATTTTTGCCGCGCACACATAAATACACCACATGAAAAAAACATATATTATTTCATTAATATTACATTCATTAATATAATATTTAATATAATGTACAAGCACCTTTAATAAAACCCACTTTATGTATGCAACATTAATAAAGGGGGAAAGAAGGGAGATTACTCATGGCTTGAGAAGATGGCTTGGTGCTGTCCATGATACTCGGCCAAAGGATGGAGAAGGACGTGATGTGGCCTGGCTCACGGCCTGGTGGGAGCAGCAGGCTTGGCCAATGGGATGAACCCGGCCATGGCCATAGGTTGGCTTGCGGCAGGAAGGTTGGAGGGTGAAATATGCTGTTGGGGTGAAGCACGAACGGACTTCGACGGAGGCCGATGAACTTCGATGGAGAGGATCCGCTCGCCACAGATCTGCCGTGGGCTGTACTGCCGCTGCGCATCAAGGAGAAGATCCGGTTGTGTTGCCGGCCAAGATGGGAGTATGCTCCGGCTCCGGCGATGGCGAGGAGGAGCTCCAGCAAGCCATGGAGTGGGTGAGGTTTAAGATGGTGCTGCTGGAGGGGAATCTGCTGATGGATCGGCCATCGAGGGGGAGGTGCGGCTTGGGAGAAGAGAAGATAGATTAGGATTTGGTTTTTAGTTTAGGTTTAGAAGTTAGGATTTATTTATAGGATGGGTTATTGGGTTTTGGGAGAATAACTCAAATAATAATAAATAGAAATAACTATAATAATATTAATAATCAATAGTGACACCAAAAATAGTAGGCAAAATACTAAGAAAGGTAATTAGTCATCACCACAGAAATAAATACAAATAAATGCTAATAACTCTATACTAATAATAATAGGTAATAATAGTAATCCTAATTAATAATAATAATGACAATAATAATAGCAGCACTAAATAGAATAAATAATAACCTTAATGAAATAATGAGAATACTAATTAAGTTAACAATTAATAATAATAATGGCAAACATAAAATATCAAATTACCAATTATTATCTCAATAGAATTTCCATACTTAATAATAATAATCTCAGGAAAATAATAAATCAACTTGATTCATTAAAATACTCGGTAAATAAAAATGTAATAAATACCTAAAGAAAATAAAATACAATACTATTAGGTTAGGGATATTACAATTTTAACTCTGAATCTTCGCAATTTAACAGCTGTAGTAAGAGCTAAACAGGTCAATCCACAGTGAAGAATGCGATGAAAACTTTTCGGAACGAATTCTCTAACAAATAGCTTACAAAAAAGAATGTTGATTGTAAGAAAAAGGATTTAATTAAGCAAAGGAGATTATAGTCTATTAATTATCTATCACAACTAAGTATTATTTTAAGAGGGAAGAAATATTGAATCCATAAAAATCTACCCTAGGGTTTTGATTGAAAATCAGATAGATGAGTAAAAATATTGTAAATCCTAATTAGAGTACACTAATTAAAATTAAAGTTTACTTCACCCTAGTTTGTAAGCATAGCATAATAAAAGTCTTTTAAACCTACCATGATGCTATCAAAGATTCTAAATATGAACTAAGAATAATCATTAAAAAGTGTAACCCTATTTAATTCAACTTAATTAATTATTCATCTTTAAGATTATCAATTTAATCCTAGGGTTTCTAATAAGCATGAATTTCAATCAATTTATCATTTTGACTGAACTTGTTGATCGAGAGATTAGCAAACTACAAGTTAATTTAGTTATTCATATTATTTTTATTTTAACAAGATTTATTATGAAGAAAGAAAGTTGCATCAAAAAGAAAAGAAGAAAATAAAATAGAAGAAACTAAAGCAATAAAATCTAATTAAAGAACAAGAGAGATGAAAATAATAATGAATCTTTATTAATGGATGTCACCGGCCAAATTCAAGTTCTTCATCTTCTTCAAAAATCTTCTTCTCCAAATAGAAAGCAAAATAATACAAAGAAATTTGGAAAATAAAATGGCTAAACAAATAATCCTATACTCAATTACTGAGATACCTCTGTTATGTTACTCTTCAGGAGTATTTATAGGAAGATTTGAAAAGTACAGTTCCAGTACAACACCTCCACCAAAACTTGACGCACGCGGCCTCAGAATTACCGCGTCTCCGCGGCAAAAAAGGGGAGGTCGCGGCTCTTTTCTAGAGTCTGGTCACGCGCTTTGGCGCGTGGCTTCATCTTGTCCATTTATATGGAGATCTTTCCTTGGAATCTTCGTTGAATCCCCAAATTTTGAAATATCTTTTATCTCTAAGTAACTTGAGAAGTAAGTTACATCCAAATCCGAATTTAGTTTGGATTCTCCTTCTCTTTCCAAATAGATTTCGTTTTATCCACTTCATCTTCTAGAACTGTGGTGCAAGCAACCGGAATTTGAATAGGAGTTCATCTCTATCTTTCATTAGGATGAGGATTCATCTTGTTCTATCATTTTCCTCTTCTAGTTTTAAATCAAATTAATTTACAACCCAAATTTAAATGAGATAGAAAAGATGTTTCCTTTATCTTCCCAATTAATCTTTATTTCATAATTCTTGTGGGCTTTTTGGCTTCTTTTGGTTTTCTCTTGGATTTTTGAGGCCGGCATATCACTAAACAATAAATGAATTAAATAGTAATATTTTAACAAAAATTAAGCATGAAAATATGAATAATAATATGCATTATTGTTGACCAATTAATCCACAAGGAGGGACTAGCGATAGAAGCTTTTAAATAAGTTCTTTTTTCTTCTGAGTTTACAAAAACATGTTAGGAATTTCTTTTCAATTTTAGAAAAGAAAAAGAAAATAAAAATGAAAAGGTTAAGTTAGAATGTGAAGATGGAAGATGAATATGGTGATGTTGTTTTAAAAAAAAAGAAAAGAATTAAAGTGATAAAAGAAGAGTGGTTTTGGAGTGAAATTTTAAACTAACAATTAAAAGAACAAAACTAAAAATTCTTACTTACCTCTTCAGTGTTCATTTACCTTGGATTCGTCGTTACGACTTACCTAGTCTTTGAAGACGATCAAGCATGACGTGTAGGATCTTCCCTATTTTTAATCTACACTTTGAATAAAAGGGCAAGCTAAACTAACAAACAAATGGTTGTTCATCACCATAGGCCATCAAGAGCACTTGCAATGTGGAAGCAGTCTCGAGGCTATTGGATTTACTTGGATTACAAATACATCAATGGAAAGTAAACGAAAATAAGAGTAAAGCAAAAAATTTAACTTTTGATTCAATAGAATATCAATGAAAGAAAAGAGAAACTTATACCGGTATCACCCTCAGTATAAGCTTCAGTTTCGTTCTCCTATGAAACTCTCCTCTCCTTTCTGTTACATAAATAAAATGAAAAATTACATTAAAAAGAAAAATAAAAACCTAGTTAAAACTAAACTAAAAATCCTATTCTATTCTTCTCTACTTAATCGTCCCTTTTGCAAGGTCTTCTGTATTTATAAGCAGAAGTGGATAAGGAAGGAAGCATTCAGATAGGGGAGAAAAACGCCCCCCCTTTCTCCACTGGATTGCCGCGGATCCGCGGTATCCGCAAGGATTACCGCGGATCCGTGGCAATCAATTGGCCAGATGGCCAAATTCTGGAGGGAGAATGCTTAGATTTTATCCTGTATCACTTATATCCACTTGGTTTTTCTGTTTGAGCTTTGAATTTGACGTTATCCTTGTTGATCTTCGGTTAACCGATTTGATTCACCAAAAATATGAATTTAGCCAACTGAATTTGAGATCATCCTCTTCTAACCAAATAAATTTAGTTATATCTAACTTTAACTTCCCATGATTATCTTCTCCAATATAGACATTTAAGATAAAAAAATTAGCAGATTTATTACACAATAAATGTGAAAATGTAATAAAGAATAATGCAATAAATGTGTGCAATCAAGTTTCAACCCAAAATCCTCCAAATTTTGTTTTTTGATGGAAAATTTGGCAGATCTATCGATTATGGTGGGTTGTTGATTGTATGTAGGATTAGTTGGTATTGTAAATGTAGAAAGAACTCAAAGAATTCAATTCCATTGATTTAAATCAAAATTCTTCGCTTTTTTTTATGGGTTCATAGTTTGTTCGGTCATTAAGGGACGAACATTGTAAGAAACATTCAATCTTGTAAGACTGAACATTTGTTGATGTGCTCGGCCTATTTGAAATGAACATATTAATTATGTTTGGCAGACAATGGCCAAACAGTAATATGTATGTTCAGCATGCTATAGCCAAACATTGCATTAATGTTCGGCCGTAACTGGCCAAAGGCAACCATTTTTCTATTATTTAAAATATTCTAACTTCTCTCTATCACAGACATGGATATTGCAGGATCTTTTAGAGTTCGTCCTACGACTTTGAAAAGACACCATAGACAGGATGAGCCATCTAACGCTCCCCAATAGAGGAGAGTGAAGAAAATATCGAGGATGAAGACTCGAAAGAGAAGGAAGTATTCATGAGCCATTTCCAGATGGTCCGACAGACATTTTATTACTTTCGAGTTTTAAAACTCATATGACGACAGATATCTGAATTGTCAAATGTAAGATTTTAATTTTAAGACTTGAGTTTTTTATTATTACATGTCGAAAAATTATTGTGATTAATAATTTTTTTTGCATGAGAGAGACCCAATCAAAATATGTGATACATAAAACAAAATTGAAATATTGGGCGTGAGATGATGAAACACTCAATCACATATTTGATAACTATATTCAACAATTCGGATTGCAACCATTGAAGGACGTATCGTATAGAAATTCTAACCTTGTTTTGATTTCGGCTTTTGTGGAACAATATTAACTAAAAATAAATACTTTTCACATGCTGTTTGGTGAAATGACCATCACCTTGGATGATGTTTCCATTCTTGTGGGCATGTCAGTATGGGTTGATCAGTGAACACCCCAGAGGATTACCGATGCCGAGGCGATGCTTGTTGGGTTACTTGGCGAGTCCCGCGAGATGCGCATAATGAGTTAGGTATGATCCGAGGACACTTATTAAGATTGGAATAGCTTCGTTTCATATTCTCCGATGTCACTGATGCAGACTCACCGATCTGTATTCTGTGTTGTGCTAGAGCATATTTACTGTACTTAATGGGGTGCACTATATTCGCTGATAAAAGCGGAACAATAGTATCCATCTCATACCTCTCATTGTTTGAGGACCTTGGGAGGGTTTCATCGTATGTTTAGTGAGCTGTTGCACTGACATACCTATAATAGCAGCTAAGGTATGCATCGAGAACCTTAGTTAAACAGATTGCTGGATTCCTGTTTGAAGTTATGATTAAATTATTAGTTACCAAATGAATCATTTTATATGCATATAATACTAATAAACGTGATTTGATCAATAGGCATGAATATATGAGCACTTTTCTATCCTGCGAGCCCCTCATATCATGTCTTATACCGATGATCTTTCATGCGCGCACATGTGGGTATCCCATGGATCAGCGGGAAACTCCTTAGAGAACCTAAAAGCAATACAGGAAAGAGTTGTTTACTTGCAAGTGGATGATGTAAGTGATTAAAATACATAATTGTGCACCTATTCAATTACAATTATATTAATGATAGTTGTTTTTATTTGTAAGTGGTATGAGATCCATATATGGATTCTAGAGATTAGCATCAATCACATTACATTTATTTTTTCACTGATTGTCTTAAGTGCATAGATGTCGTTGAACCCTATTAATCGAAAAGGGTGCTCAAATAACTAGGTAGGATTTAGAGTATCCGCCTGTGCCACTTACTCCGAAAAAGGTTAGAAGAGGGTCCTCTGGGGGGCAATATCATGTGTCCTCCTCATGGAGTGATAATTCCGGGATAGGTGGCGGAGTCATGTACTGACACATCATGAAAGGAGTAAGCTGGTGACGCACCAATGAGATGTTTAGTCAAATATATAGAGTGGTATCGACATATATCCCATCCCATCATCCAAAATCTGGAGCGTAGGTCAGCGGTCGCTACTGGTCATACATGATGAGCATAAATTTATATTACTTTTATACTCTCATTTATCTATTTTATGTATCACAATAATACTACTGTGTATGTATTAATGTAATTGCAGTACATATGCCCAGTTGACAAAAAAAGATAAGAAGCAAGTGGAATAGACTGATTTTGCACAAAATGAAGATCGGAGGGTGTTTTCTAAATATGCTAGGGTATTTTGACCATAACTTTTTCTACCAAATTCTAAAAAGTCATTCAAGATGTCTACGGAAAGAGAATTCGAAGAACTACAACTTTTATGTTGAGTACTATGAAAAGAGAATTCACAAATTTGACTGGTTGTATCGATCATTTATAAAATTTATCTAAGCTAAAAATGAATTGTTATATAATAAATTATTATTGAGGTTTTTTCTTGTAAAAACTCAAATATTATTTGCTGGTGGGATTTAGGCTTTGATTCATTTATTAGAGATTTGATTCATTTGTTGGGTATTTGATTCATTTGTTGGGAATTTGATTCATCAGTTGGGATTTGATTCAATAACTTGTAGTTAGAATCAAATAGTTGGGTTCGGCTCTGAGCCTATAAATTGAAGACAGAGAGTAACAAAGGAGGGGTTTAGTAGAAGACTCAGCAGAGAGCTAATGGGAGGAAAAAATTAATTAGGAGATTAATTAAAGGCTTAGTGGAGTGTTTTGTTTAAAAAGAGTACTGTAAATTTTGTTCTCTTTAAGGAAAGAGTTTATGTAATGTTTTTGTATTTCGAAGATCATCAGCCACGAGCTTAATACAATAGAAAAGTTTCTCGTTCTATCTTAAATTCTTTTGTGCTGTGTTTATTTTCATACTTCTGTTCTGTTCTTTTCTTTTCTTTAATCACTTTTTGATGAAGTTTTGATGCGGGGAAGAAGGCTCGGGAAGCTGATCTCTTTACGATCAACTTGATGAGAACCAAGGCTCTGTGCTAATCCCGGATTCTCCCTCTCTCTTAATCTTCTTTTTTTTATTTTCATTTATTTTCAAGTAATGCATCTCAAATGATAGTTAATCTTTATTTCATAAGTTTATTCTCTCCTTTTAACTTTAACTTTCCTCAAGTTTTAACCTCTCTCAAAATTCAAATCCAATTCATTTATTTGCTAACTAGATTAGAAATAAAGTTTGGATTTTAAAACTGTTATTTTCTATAAGTCTCTATGGATTCGACCTTTTCTTGCCACTATGCTATTTTTCTAAAAATTTAAAAGCAAAATTTGGTTTTATAATTTGTGTGCGGTGCAAATAACGACGAAAAATTTCACAATATTCGAGCTTCAATAATATATGGGGTGTAAATGTCGATGTGAATATGCTTACGCAGGTAACATATGTCAAGTTATGTTCTATCTTTTGTACATTTTATTTTTTAACCTATTGTATTTTTTTCATTGCAGCGCTTCTCTCATGCCTTGTGAATAGTCGAACCCGTCATTGCATTTGGACCCACTGGACTAGATACTATAGAGGGTCTGTACCATACCTTATGCAACATGAAAGAAGCACTAGAAGACCACGATGCTGGCTCGAGGGCGAGATATGAACATAAAAATAGAAGGAGACCTAATTAGATATTTGTACTAAATAGTTATAACAGTCATGATTGGACATGTTACATTAAATATGTATGTTTCAAATGTATTAAATATGTATGTTGTATTTAATGTTTGTTTGGTTAATTTTTGTTTCATATGTTTATGTAATACAATTTTCAGTTGATGTTCTAAGCTAGTATGAAATATTTTGAAATCAGTCAACATTGGTAAAGGTTTTTTCTCATAAGATGAATGCTCTGTTCAGTAGGATATAGCCGAACAATAAAATTTTGTTCAGCAAAATGTGTCTAGATAATTATCTTCTGTGTGGATGCGCACGTTCGAAAATGTTAGGTAAGTTCGGCCATGTACGACCGAACATTTGCCATTTTATCATAAACTCTGATACGAACATAGTTTTCTTGTTTCTCTCTCCTACCGAACAGTGCCAGAATGTTACATTCAGATAATTTACAAAATATGCAACTAGAGAATTGTTATAAGTGAGCAATTCATAACAAAATTGAGATTACATATAGTTCATAATCATAATGATTAAATAACAAATCTCTGTTATAAACTTATTTGAGTTGAGATTGTACATCCAATGGAATTATCACGACTAATCAAATAAAAATATATTTGAATTTGTTTTACGTACGTGGCATCTCATCCTTCGGCCATTGAAATCAGTGCTCATGCCACTTATATGGGATATAGGAGGCACTGAATGTCCATTTCCTAGGTGTAACTGCATATAAACATAACAATCTTGTGAAATGATATGAGATATCCTAAACAAAATATGAAATTTCAAATTTGTATATGATTAAACCCACCTCAAGTAATTGCCGTTGACAAACCCAATTGCAAATGTATCTACGTGCAGAAGGAGGAAGCGACTCTGTTCTGAGAGGCAACATTGTTAGACATTGAAACCGTTAGAGTAGGAATAAAACCACATTGTAATGGGATGATATGAGATATCCCATACCAAGCATCACCATTCACTTGTCATATGGTGCTCCATCATTAAAATGATTGAGCGCATGCGTAATCTCCTCCAAATGCTCAGAACTTTCATAGACACCTTCATAAAGATATGGAAAGGTATTCAGCTTTATAAGCATGTCACGCCTTACTTGAGTCTATTCATCATAAATGTATTATTTGATTGCATCTTAAATGTACTATTTGATTGCACATGATAGCAATGACTCGGAATTCACAATTCCCTATGTTTAAATGAATGGAGGCATTGGTTTTGGAAATTGTTGTTAGTAATCTACCCTAAGTAAAGAACGTGCCCGAACAACCTAACATGACTTTAGAAAGTGTTGAATATTTAATATTTAATCCCAAATATATTATTTGGTAGATGCATAAAACTATGATACCTTTTCCTTTGGTAGCCAAATAGGTTTTGTAAATGTTTGGATCATATTTTTAGAAGTGGGCATCGAACAACTATCTTCTGCAGATTTCACAAACTCATATGCAGATGGCAAACGAAGAGTTGATGCTCCAAATTTTGTAACACGCTTACCACGATTTTTAATCTTCACCGGAGGTTGCTAAGCGATAAAGTTTTTGGTTTAACAAACTCTCACAATCTCTTTAACATCATTATCTTTTCAAAATCATTTGAATTGGAAAAGTGTTGATTGATCAACTTTCATTCTTTAAGTAAACGATGGATGAGGTCAACTACCACTTCACGATTAATAGACACTAATGGTGACATGTCTAATTTCCTCCAAAAATCATCAATGCGATCCAAGGGGATGTGCATGCTGATTCTAGCAAACTCAGCCAGCTTGTGTGCAAAGGTAGCCCATAAGTCATTCTTAGCACGCATTTACAAGCTGTGGCATCCATGTCGATTATATTAATTCTTTTTTATTCCTCGACGACATGTTTTAGTGCACCAAATGACACAATGCTATGCAGAAGCTTGAAGTGAGCAGGCTTAAAGTTGTGTAATATAGAATTAAGACTCTTTTTGAATGAAGCCTTTATAGCCGTGTGTTACAACTCCAACAATGCATGTATATGTGCTCAGCAACTCAAAATTCTCAAGAGATGAACCAAGGTACCTCTTTAATTTGGCATGTGCACTCTCAGCCCCGAAAAGATTAAATAAATTGACATTAAAAATAATTAATAACAGATATATGAGAAATTCATGATATTATAAAAGAGAGACCAATAGCATACCAGTTTGATGTCATATTTTCAAACTGCATTATCTTGTGGATTTAACATGCAACAAATCTCTCTCTTTATACTTGTCAATTCATGTAGTCTTAACGTATGCAAGTACTTGAAGGTATTCCCAAAATCCACATTCATTTGTCCAAACAGTTGCGTAAATTCATCATCGCTTTCGGCCAGTACCATCATACTCTAACAAGTCATGAATAAATCAAATTTCTCCTTCTTGTCAAAATGTTTTTTTTAACTGAGCAAGAATATTTTTTTTCTTATTGTCATCTGCATAAGAAATGACGAGAGAAATAGAATATTCTCTCTATAGCATTCATCAACGCTAAACCTTCATTAGTTACAATAATATATTACATCAACAGATCATGCATTAGTGATTTGAGACTATCAAGTACCAACTAAAGTTATATTCTCATTCCACTTTCAAGTTTGCAAAGGCAACAGAAAAAGTTATTTCAGTGCTTGTAACACCCACAATCTCCATCAAAGGTAACCGATACTTATTTTTCTTGTATGTGCAATCTATTATTAAAATTCAAAAAAAAAACGCATGCAACAACTCAATACTAGCCGGGTGAGCCCAAAGAATATCTTTAACGATGTCGGTATCAGGACAACTTTTATGAACCGCAATATATGTGTATTCGTAAAGATGATTCAGTAATTGTTGCATATGTGATCTTCTAGCATATTCAACAACTTTTTCTTCCTCGCATTGTAAATTATCCTCATTGTGCTCATATTGTGATTGTTTCTTTTATTTCAATATGTGGTTAGGAATTTTTGCCACAGACAGTTGAACACTTTCGATTAATCTTGTCAAGAACACAAAAGTAAAAGAATACCTATTAGGTCAGGAGCACTTATGTGGAATCGGTTGAAGACCCTCGGGGGTGAGAATAACTATCATCGTTTGAGTAAAACATGGAATACTTATGAACAATGTGTTTTGGAGGTAATTAAAAGCTCTCCCTTTTCTCAATCAAGATAAAGGTGTATTTATACCTGTTGGGGTCGTAATCAAGGGTGTAGAAATTTGGATCTTCATAACATCATGACTTGCACGTTAAGATTTTCTGACCGCCCAGATCATGCCGCTTGATTGCAAGGAATGCCATGCAGAGATATCCGCCACTATCCATAACAACCTGCATTGATATTAGGGCATTTTAATGTTTAGAACATGGGGATGATCTGGTAGCATAACTGAATTCGTGAATCACGAAAATCATGCCACTTGGTCATAACTGGCACATGAGAGACAATCTTCGCAGAGGGTATTCGTCTCGAAAGTAGGCCCCCCGACTAACGAGATTGCCTCGCCTAAGTTGAGCATCTGTGGTGGATGGTCTCAGATCGCTGTGATCCAGGAAGGGGTATGATGATCGCAGATCCATGCAAGTAGCTCGGGATGATGGGTTTCCTCCTTAGGCCTGTGCTGGGCCTACTTGCTTGAGCTCATTGATCGCTTTGTGATAATTCTGATGCAGCGGGACACATGTCATGATCTTGGTGAGCATAAGAAATTGACCACTACAGATGTCCCCCACTTTCTCCCTTTCTAGAATCTTCAATCGAGAAACCAGGGAAAATGTAATCGTCCTGATCATCTGATTGGGGGTTAGGTTTGTCTCCTTATGGCAGGAAAAAGTAATCAGCATATCTCTTCAAATTTGAGGCATTTAATGTTACCCTTTGCTAGCTGTCAAATCATACGCCCGATCGACGTGCATAGTGAGAGGATTGTTGTCGCTTCGACTATTAGGTGATTAGGAAGCGTGGGACGATCAATTTGAATTGAAAGGGTGCGGCCATGCCTCGATTCAAACCTAGGATTATCATTACGGTGACATCATCTCCTCTTATTAAGGGGGAGGATTCTCCAAAAAAAATCCTAACACTTGAATCTTCAAATTCACTGCCCCCAGATATCCTTCCCCATTTTCGTGCTTGGATTTCTCGAATTTCAGACATCCAAGATGAGAAAGGGAGCTGTCGCTGAGGGGAAGAGGAAAGACAAGAGCGTCATCAATGAGATCAGGATGAGAACTTCTCGCGGACTAGAGTAGGAATAGATTTTGATCCCAAACTATCCATTCTTTCCAGTCAGGGGGTTGTAGATGGTTATCTGATGAGGCACTAAGGTCGTCTGTCGATGACGATAACAATGGAGTTCTAATCTGCCGAGACAGATATAAAGATGGAGCCTCCCACTACGGGCGTGCACTTCTATCCCCTAATCTTGGCATTGGGGATTTCGTTGCCTCTGAATCTATTTGTCCAAAGTGTGTTGCGGTACTGTCAGGTTCCTCCCACTCAGTTGGCTCCGTGTGCATGGTGATCGGTTTTGGATTTTGAAGTCCTTTATTGTACTTTCACCCCCTCCTCATATGGGCTTGACATGTTGTGTGCCACTTATGTGATCAGGAAGACTGGGACCAATATCCTTTTTTTAAGCCGCAACATAGTTGGTAAAAATTGATTGTCAACTTAATGGACAACGACCGTGGGTGAAATGGCTCCAAGGTTTGAGTTTCTAGTCCTTGGGAAGTGGCCTCCAGAAGTGACCACGGGCTCGTTCCACTTTCGTGAAATATGGATCTGATTTTCAAAGCCGCAGAGCCAATCTCAAAGGAGGCCAAAGCCTGGGCTTTAAATCTGTATGAGATTCCTTATGACAAGTATAATTGGAGCTAGCTGTTGAATCCGAATAGGCCTGTAGAGCCTCCAGCCATCCCAAGGCCCACGGGTGTGGTCTGGGAGGATATGGCATCTTTGTCTGATGGTAACAAGGAGGAGGTCAGCGTGGAGGAAAAGCGAGGGCAGAGTCGAAAAAAGGGCCCTCTCTAATCAATTAACGGAAGAAGAGAGAGAGGTCGGAATTGACTTCCAAGGTCCAAACCTCCGAAAAGGTAAGCCTTCACTTATCTTTCTATGTTACTATTGTTCGTATTCTGATCTTTAATTTTAGAGAGCTCTTGATGTTGGGTCCGGTGAGGAAGATCTAGCAAGGTTGAAGTCAAGGAGAGGTTTTGCTGCGAAAGAGGGACGTGTTCCAGAAAAGAAGGATGCGCCCATGGCTTCGGATCTACTCATGCAATCTTCATTTTCTCAGTTCCCGAATCTCGAGGATGAGACCTCACGCAATCTGTGTGCTCGACGGAGGGTGCCATTCCATCCTCAACTCAACTAACGCCACCTGATCCAGAGGCAGCGACTATGGGAGAGGAACAACAGGTTTGAGGTAATGTTGCTGATGGACCTTCGGAGGTGGCTCCATCATTGGACACAGGCCAGACCTCTCATGCCTTGCTTTCTAAAACTGGAATATTTCTGCGGAGGCATGGTGGAGAAGTTGCTTTGGTCAAAAGTGAATTCCTCGACGATCTGGAAGAGTTTGAAGGTATCCCCCTGAGGGAGCAAGGAAGATGCAGGCGAAAGACCTCTTCAAGGTAAGAGTGCATTTAGCCTGTCTTTAGTGGCATGTTTCATCTGTATATGTGTGTGCCTTTTGCAGGGTATGGTGATTGCGTTGGGACACATGAGCCACTAGCAAGCAACATTAAACGATCAGAGTAAGGCTCTTGCCAACTCTGAGAGATGGGTTACCGAGGCATCTGCCGAGAAGAAGAGGACGAAGGATAAGCTTTTTGGGTTACATGCTGACATGAAGTGCGAGTTGACAATCAGCCATGAATTGAAGAAGGAGCTGTTGCGGGTGTAGAAGAAACTCAGGCTCGCCCTCGAGAAAAAGATGTAGCCAAGGCCGAGTTGGAGCAGCAGAAAGAAGAAGTCCAGTGTGAGTTGAGATAGGCTCTCCCTGAGAAGGAAGAGGCCAAAAAATGAGCTAATGAAGAAATGGAGAGGCTGCAGGAGGAGGTACAACTCTATAAGGTAATGAAGTATCAACAGGGATATCGTGTTGGCCCTCGAGGAAAAACTCTGAGGTATCCCTTTGATGACGAGGAGCAGCCACTGGCTCAGGAAACCCCCGAGGCACCTGCTAAAGAGTCTGTTGCCCCAACTGATGCTCCCAATGTGGCTACAGAAGCTGATGTCGGAGGAGAAGGGCTGTAGTTAGGCTCTAAGGCCGGGACTTTCCTTGAACAACATGTGAGTGCTGCCTGTGTCTGAGAGCTTTGAGCGCCTTCAATTTTGTAATATCCTTCAAATCATTAATAAAGGATTTTAATTATTACTTTGCTCTGAGTTTCACCCTGATTTCTCATTATTTTGTCAGATTGTTGATTGTAACACGGTACTTTTTTAGGTATCAACTCGAAGATTCCTCCAGATTTGAACTTGGCTCTAATTCATCATGTTGGTCTAATGAATTATCCAAGTACTCAAGGCCATCTTGAAAGCAGTTTCTCTGCTGCAAGAGAAGAGCATCATGATCCTGCAAATCATTGTGGCTCCTCTTTCCCTGATGATTATAAGACTTCCTCATCCGGATCTAACTTGAATCTTAGTGCATAGCCTGGGTCTTTATTGCAGTTTTTTGAAAGGCGAGAAGCAGTGATTGAAGGGCGCCTTCACCCTGATCTTCCTTAGGATTTGAAATTACGTTGTACGATGACTTCCTTAGAGCGTGAACTAGCTTGTAGAAAGGAGAAAGAGAGATACCTTTGAGACAAGTGACATCAACGGACTGGGAAGTCGATGGACCAAATGCAGCAGTTGAAGGATTTAAAGGAGATGAATCATCTTTTGAGTGAATCTCTTCAGTACAAGTCCGATGAATTGAATGAGGCGTTGGCTATAAAGCTTCACCTGGACAAGATGGTCACAAGCAAGTAGAATGTGGTTAACTTTTCCCAATCTCAAATGGAGAAGATGCATCACGAAAACGCCAAACTTCAATTTTGAGTTCGCCAATTGGAGAAGGATGCTAAATGGCGAGAACTCGAATTGATAGAGCTGAGAGCTGAAATGGAACGATAGGAGTGCTCTTCTGCAGGGTAGAGCAAAGAGTCGAAAACCTCATTCATGAACTGAATAGCTTTGTTTAAGGACCCATACTGGGGGTGAGGGTGGTAGGAGGGGATAGATATGTAGTCTTATTTGAATCTCAAGTCACCCTTTTTGTGTTTGCACTAAACATTCTTCTTTGTATAAGATAAGAACAAGTAATCATAGAGGGCTTTGAGCTTTGATGTTCCTTCTGATCCCCAGGTGAATCTTATGCAGGCCCTGGCCATCTGGGTGAGTGCTCACTATAGATTGAATTAGAGCCTTTAGGATGATCTCCGTCGAGTAGGTTTAGCCGTCAGGGTGAAGACCCGATATAGGCTATGTAGTGACCGTCATGAGCATTTTCATCTTTCAGGAGAGCCTCCGTATAGGTCTTAGTTGTCACAATAAAGACCCGCTATAAGTTGTATAGTGACTGTCGATCGAGCCAAACCTGCACAGAAAAATAAAAAATTTAGGAACAATGCTAGGTTCTCAATGCTACCGTGTAGCCCAGGGTTAACGAGCCGTGATCCAAAAGGAGGGACAGTGATGGAAGCTTTTAGTAAATTCCTTCTTTAGTTTACAAGGACATGTTAAAAGTTCTCTTCTCAATTTTATAAAAAGAAAATAAGAATGTTAACTTAGGCTAAGAAGGAGATGGTAGAAGAAGAAGTTGTATTGTTGTTCTGAATATAAAATAAAGGAAAAAAGAAATAAAAAGGAGAAATATTGGTTTTGAAAGGTGATTCTAAACTAATGAAATGAAAAAAAAACCAAAAAGAAGAGTACTTACCTCTATTGTTGAATAGTAGTGAAGATTTACCTTAGAGTGAAGTAAAGCGAAGTAGTAGAAAGAATATATGAAAGCAGAACTTCGGCTAGATCGAGCACAATAAAGAAGTTAAAAATTATATTGGCTGTCACTTTAATACAACTTTCTCTTGAAGAAGGATTACATTCAGTGTCACTCTACATATAACTCTTCCTCTCCTCTCATGCATCTCTCTCTATCCTAAGCTATAAGAAAGCATAAAATTACATTTGAAAAAAAGAAAAACTTAAACTTAAACTAAAGCCTAGAATCTCTCTCTGTAGAGTGGTGCCCATTTTTCACCAAAATATGCACCATTTATAGGCAGAATGGAAGATCAAAGGGTGGTGAAGAGATGAGCTCAAATCATTGGCCCAACAGCCAATATTTTTATCCATATTATCCCTTTGTATACTAATAAATTCATCTCTAGACTTCTAAATTTAGGATTATCTTTGTTAATTTCTCAAGTAAAAATAATAAATCCAAATAATTTCGCTTTAGTTGGAATAGACTTGAGAATATCCTCTCTGTTATCCATGTTTTCTGATAAGATTTACCTTTAAATTTGGCAATATTCCCTTTTATTTTCAAGAATCCAAATAGATCCATAAAAATCTGATTTAACTGATCATTATTTGGTATTATCTTTAGTTAACCAAATAGATTCAATTAAATCAGAATTTAACTAGATTTTATTTAGTCTTATCTTTTCTCCCTTCATTAAGACAAGTATGTAAATTAAGACATTACGATAAGGAATTAGCAGGATTTATTACAGGATAGATGTATGAATATAATAATAGATATGCAATAAACGTGTACAATCAGACCCCCATACCTATCTTTTGCTCGTCCTCGAGCAAAATAACTAAAAATAGAGATAACCTAATCTAACTCACTTTCACAGGAATCACGGTTGCACTTAGCACGTACAACAAGCCATTAAACCTTTAGCTTAATTCTAGAGGACGAGTTTTATCTTGTGAGAATTTTCAGTGGATTACACCCACAAAGTCCATAAAGAAAGAGAAACAAATTGTTAGTATTTTCAAAAATACATTTGAAAGAACAGAAATATTTGAAGTATTTTTGCAAGACTTAAGCAATCTATAAGTTATAGGAATACCAAACTATTCATTCCTAAACCTAGTCTCTATTCAAAAACTCGTCATCAATTAAGATAAGGAGTTAAACTGTATTTCTTATCTAGTCTGTTGTTTTACCCTAAGTCATATGCACCGTTGTGACAGTGAAATTTTGACTTGGGATTCTTTAAGTCTAACTCTTATGCCTTATTTTTTATATTTTGATGGTATTATTCCTTAGTTTTATTAACCTTTCTAATCTTCCCATGTAATAAGCTTTTAGTCGGTGACTCCCAAACCGAACTTGTTGGCCCAGAGGCCTTCCACTCTAGTTTTGATGATTAACTCATGTAGTTATAATTTACCAATAATCTTGTGATATTTAGTTTCAGATACTTAACCAAGATATTAGTAGGTGATTAGCTTCAACAAAGATGTTTTGGAGCTTTCACATGGTGATTCAAGAGTCCGAGCGTCAAGTTCATATCTAGCACTCATTTGGAGTCAAGCTCGATGGATCACGTTTGGATCGAGTCGATTTGGAGACGGCGCTCTACAAGAAGACTTCGGTACATTATTTTAGAATAGTTAGTTTAGATCCATTGTTAAAGATTAGATAGTGTGGTATGCTCTGTTGGCCCAGAGGCCTTCCACTCTAGTTTTGATGATGATTAACTCATGTAGTTATAGTTTACTAATAATCTTGTGATGTTTAGTTTCAGATACTTAACAAAGATATTAGTAGGTGATTAGTTTCAATAAAGATGTTTTGGAGCTTTCACATGGTGATTCAAAAGCCCGAGCGTCAAAATTCATATCTAGCACTCGTTGGAGTCAAGCTCGGTGGATCACGTTGTCGACTTGGAGACGGCGCTCTATAAGAAGACTTCGGTCCTTTGTTTAGTTTATGTTTTAGATCCATTGTTAAAGATTAGATAGTATGATATGCTCAAGTTCACAACACACACACTTGTTTAAGTTTCATGTTTTGGTTTTCGGTTTTTGATTTAATCGATCTTGGTTTTCATGAATAGATAGAATCAAAATAAGTTTACATGGTTTAATGTATATTAGATTTGTTCTATATACATGTATGCTTCAACTATTTATACAAACTTAGTTTGATAATCTATTTCATGAGTTTGGTATTTTGGTATTTTAATAAAACATATTTTTGGATTTTAAGTCAAAAACATTGATATATATATATATATATATATATATATATATATATATATATATATATATATATATATTATATATATATATATATATATATATCTTTCATGTATATTAGATTATATCCATATAAAACATGCTTCAAGTTGTTTCAATATCATGTTTTTGTATTTATACAAGTTTATAGAAAAATCGTATTTTCCTTTAGAAGTTTGGTTTCTAGAAAATACCGATTTTGGTTTTCGGCAAAATTTCTAACTTACAAAAATAGTTCAAATTATTTGTAACATGGTTTGATTTTACTCAAACATGTTTGTATATCAAAGTATTATACTGAAACTACTTTTGTAGATTTTTAGAGATTTTATGGTATTTATTTGGTAATAAAAAGATAAGTTTTTGAATCCTATAATCTGCCTGCCAGGCCCTGGCGGTCGACCTGGACGGTCGACCGGACCGGTCGACCGACGTGCACAAGGGCGTGCACATGGCCAGCCACTAAGGCCGGTCGATTCCAACTTCAAATGAATAAGATATATTCAAATGTTCAATTCCAACTTCAAATGAATGAGATATTCAAGTCTAAAGTTTGCCTAATTCAAAAGCCAAAAGGAGACTAAAGGTAGCTAAAAGCATTTAGTCCCACATTGGTCATGGGATGGAAGTTTGAAGTATTTAAATAGAGAAAAATGGGAACAAAGGGTGTTTGGGCTCGGGCTCATCCTTGGGCTCCCTACCCGATCCGGTTCTTTTTGAACTGGGTCTCACGGGTATGTGTTACCCGCTCCGCCATCTGGATCCGAACCGAATTAGCGTAACGACTGACAAAAACTGCCGCGAACAGTTGGGCGGTTTCTGTCTGAAACGAACCATTGCAACGGTTCAGACCGAACCGTTGCAACCGCTCGGTCGAGTTCAGACGGATTTACCCCTCCCGAAGCGCTATAAATAGCGCTCCTTTTCTCTCATTTCATAACATACAAATATACACAAAACACAAAAGCAATACAGAAAAGGAAAACAAGTTCCTTCCTCTGCATTCCGAAGTGGGCTTTCTGCAACTCAGATTCAAAAGTGACTTCCAACAGGAAGTGAGAATTCTGCAACTCGGATTCCGAAGTGACTTCCACCAGATTCGTTCTGAAAGAAGGCTTAGAAAATTCAACAGATTCTTTAATAGAATTGTTGTCTGAATCTGTGACTTCCGAAGAAGAATATTCTTCTATCTTCCTCCATTCTCTACGATGGGTGTTCCTCCAAAGTAAAGACAAATATTCTCCCTGAAATTTGTCTTGGTCCTGCTGCTTTGATAATCCTGTGAAGGTACTGGTTAACTACGGTTCGACCGTACGATGATTTGGTAGTGCTATCTAAATATCATGAATGAGTGTTGTACTTAGGAGACCAGCGTCACATAGCCCGTTAGCACCGTAGCGGGGGACGTAATTGTCTTAAGGAGATTCGCTATAAGCGTATCTCACTCCAAGTACTGTATAAGTGAATTAATTTTCTTTATACAGGGGTTATACTGATATTCAGTATATTGAGACTGACTCATACCAGTCCAATTGGTGTTTAACAAAGGAAGGTAATTGAAAGGTGGTTCTTTAATTAAGGAACGTTCTATTGAATGGAAAACCTCCCACCTGATATTCACCGACCTGGCCAATTAGATCGGTGATATTGATTAGTTATCAGATTGATCCTAGTGACTAACAATCTTAAGACAATTATCTCTGAAGTTACTTACTTCTGTTCTGCTTGAACTTGTAAAAAAATATCTGAGACTAATTAAGACAGCTCAAGTAAGATACCAAACATGCAGATCCAAACTTTGATGCCGCTCCACTTCCTAACCCGAAGCCGGAGAAGCCAGGAAATTTGATGGCACAAAATTCAAGAGGTGGCAACAGAAGATGTTATTCTACTTGACCACTCTGCATCTGGCCAAATTCCTGCAAGAGGAACCACCAGAATCCAGAACTGTTCGGGACTCAGTCCTTGAAATCGATGCATGGACTCAAGGTGACTTCCTTTACCGAAACTATATTTTGAATGGACTGGATGACTCTCTTTACAATGTCTATAGTCCTATCACAACGGCAAAGAAGTTATGGGCCAGTCTTGATAAGAAGTACAAGACTGAGGATGCCGGTACCAAGAAGTTCGTCGTAGGACGATTTTTAGAGTACAAGATGGTGGACAATAAGACTGTGATCAGTCAGGTGCAAGAGTTCCAACTTATCTTACACGAGATAGAGGCTGAAGGTATGAATCTACCTGAAACTTTTCAGGTTGCTACTATTGTGGAGAAACTCTCACCTACATGGAGAGATTTCAAGAACTACCTGAAGCACAAGCGTAAGGAGCTGAAGTTGGAAGATCTCATTGTGAGGCTTCGGATTGAGGAGGACAAACGAAAGTCCAAGAAAAGGAGCAGTAAGAACTCATATGAAGCCAAGGCCAATGTGATTGAAGACTCAAAGGGGAAAGCGTCTACTTCCAAAAGCTTAAAGTGAAAGAAGACTGCCCAAGGGTACAAAGGCAAGGTCCAAGAAGGTAAGAACATGCGCTTCAAGGGAACTTGCTACATCTGCAACAAAGAAGGGCATAAGGTGAATGAATATCACAGCCGTCTCAAAAAGAATAAGATGAACGATCCACAGGCAAACCTGACCGACCATGCGTCGCCAAGCCTTTCCGTTATGGTGTCAGAAGTGAATCTGATGACCAACAATAAGGATTGGTGGGTAGACACTGGGGCTACTCGGCGCATCTGCTTTGAGAAATTATTATTCTCTGAATATCAAAAAGTAGAGCAAGATGAGCAACTCTTCATGAGAAACTCAGCCATATCCAAGGTTGAGGGAAAAAGAAAGGTCATTCTGAAGTAGACATCTGGGAAAGAGCTTACTCTGAACGATGTTCTACATGTTCCAGATATCCGCAAGAATCTGATCTCTGGATCAATACTTAGTAAGAAAGGATTTAGAATAGTTTTTGAATCAGATAAATTTGTACTTACTAAGGGTAGGATGTATGTGGGAAAGGGTTATCTTGTTGATGGTCTTTTTAAAGTCAATGTTGCAGTGGTGGATTAAAAGTCTGTGTATTTGTACCCTAAGCTTATAAATAAAGAAAAGTCTTCTGTTTATTTGCTTGAGTCTCATATTTTATGGCATGCTAGATTAGGGCATGTAAATTATAAGTCTTTATAAAACTTGTCTAATCTAGGATATATTCCTAAATTCAACTTGGAAGAAATTTGCAAGTGTGAGATTTGTGTTGAGGCCAAGTTCGCGAAAAATTTATTTCACTAATTGATCGAAATACAGAACCTTTAGGGTTAATTCATAGCAATCTGTGTGACTTGAAGTTTATGCCAACTAGAGGCGGGAAAAAATATTTATTACTTTTATTGATGACTGTACAAGATACTGTTATGTGTATCTTCTAAACAGTAAGGATGAGGTAATGAATATGTTTATAACATATAAAGCCGAAGTTGAGAATCAACTGAACAAAAATATCTTGATTCTAAAATCCGATCAAGGAGGAGAATATGAATCAAATGATTTTAGTGAGTTATGTGCTAAATTTGGTATAATCCATCAAACTTCAACACCATATACTCCTCAGCAAAATGGAATTGCTAAACGGAAGAATAGAACTTTGAAGGAGATGGTCAATTCTATACTTTAAGTTCTGGAGCTCCGCAGAACTTGTGGGGGGAAACTCTATTAACTGCAAATTATATTCTAAAAAGAGTACCCCACAAGAAACTTGATCTTATACCATTTGAGTTATGGCATGGAAGGACACCTTCCTACCATTACCTCAAAATGTGGGGGTGCCTTGCAAAGGTACTAGCACCATTACCTAAAAAGACCAAGTTGGGAGTAAGAACTATGGACTGCATATTCATAGGCTATGCCTTAAATAGTAGTGCCTACAGATTTCTAGTTCATGAATCAGAAATACTAGATATTCATGTAAACATGATTATCGAATCTAGAGATACTGTGTTCTTTGAAGACATCTTTTCATACAAACGAGAAACAGATAAGACTTCTAGGAAAAGAACATATGAGATGGCATTCAGGGACGAAAGCCCCGAGGAACCGATTGTTAATGCGAAAATTGAACCAAAAAGAAGTCAGAGATTTTGAATCTCAAAATCTTTTGATCCAGATTTCATAGCATACGCTATTGAAAGCGAGCCTCAAACATTTAAAGAGGCTATGTCTACCCCAGAAGCACAAATATGGAAAGAAACAATAAATAGCGAAATAGAATCCATACTAAGTAATCATACTTGGGAATTGGCGAACTTGCCTCCTGGCATTAAACCAATTGGGTGTAAGTGGATTTTCAAAAGAAAATTAAAACTCGATGGATCTATTGATAAGTATAAGGCTAGATTAGTAGCCAAGGTCTATCGATAAAAGGAAGGACTTGACTATTTTGATACTTATTCACCAGTAACAAGAATAACCTCCATTCGGATGTTGATTGCAATTGCAATATTACATAACTTAGATATCCATCAAATGGATGTCAAGACTGCATTCTTAAATGGTGAATTAAATGAAGAAATATATATGGAGCAACCTGAAGGATTTATAGTCAAGGGCCAAGAACACAAAGTGTGTAAATTGGTAAAATCCTTATACGGTCTAAAGCAGGCTCCAAAACAGTGGCATGAGAAATTTGATAGTGTCATGATCAAAGATGGATTCACTATCAATGAATGCGATAAGTGTGTTTACATGAAAATAGTTGGAAATGCATGTATCATTGTTTGTCTTTATGTAGACGACATGTTGATACTTGGGACTAATATTGAAATTATTAAGTCTACTAAAAGAATGTTATCCAACAGTTTTGACATGAAGGATCTGGGGGTTGCTGATGTAATTTTAGGAATTAAAATCACCAGAACACCAGATGGAATCAGTCTATCTCAATCTCACTACGTGGATAAGATGATAGAAAGATTCAAGGATCATGGGATAAAAGAGAATACAAATCCTTTTCTCCCACACGTCCACCTTCATAAGAATACAGGAAATGGAATACGCCAATTAGAGTATTCTCATATTATCGAAAGTCTAAGGTATTTAATGAATTGCACTAGACCCAATATTGCTTACGCTGTAAGCAAGTTAAGCAGATACACTAGCAATCCTAGTGATCAACATTGGACCGCTCTACTACAAGTATTGAGTTACGTATCACATACCAAGGAATATGCCTTGAGATATGGCAGTATCCACCTGTACTTGAAGGATACAGTGATGCTAATTGGATTACAAATTCTGAGAAATCAAAATCAACTAGCGGATACGTATTTACTCTAGGAGGAGCAGCGGTATCTTGAAAATCTTTTAAGCAAACATGTATTGCCCGTTCCACTATGGAATCGGAATTCATAACCTTAGATAAGGCCGGAGAAGAAGCAGAATGGCTTCGACAATTTTTGGAAGATATACCATTACGGCAAAAGCCAGTGCCCGCTATATGCATACACTGCGATAATCAAGCAGCTATATCTAGGGCACAAATGTTATATACAACGGTAAGTCTAGACATATTCGTCGTAGACATAATACCGTTAAGCAGTTGCTCTCAAATGGAATTATCTCTATTGACTTTGTCTCGTCAAAAAATAATTTAGCGGATCCGCTTACCAAAGGTTTAAGTGGAGAGCGTATAAACTGCGCATCGAGGGGAATATTTTTAAAAGCCTAACCGTATCGAGTCAACTTAATGGAAATCTCACTTAACGACTGGAGATCCCACAGACTAAGTTCAAGAGGAAAAACTAGTTATGATTGACTCAGCAAGTAAGCACTTAGGAGCTTGACTCTAATCCATTCCTAAGGTTCACACAAGTGCTTTCTACAAGTGGATTAAGGATAAGCTTAACGCTTTTAATGATGCCTATATCTTGTAATTAAACAAGTAGAGTAGAGTAGATTATCTTAATAGGATGAACATCTATGTGAGTATAAAGTTGGATCGGCTCTTTGAGAATTTTTATGGGGGCTGTTATTCCCTAAAGATACTCTATGAAACTAAGAATATCCAGGGCCAAAATGGACACAACCGAGAACCAAAGTTGATTTGAAAAATTACTGTGTGAAGCTTGTTGACTTGGCTTACACTAACGGCTAACAGTTCATGACTTAGTTCACTGATTAGCCAGTAAGTCCGATAAAGTTTTCGCTATGGAAGATTCAAGACCTAGTTCACCTATCCTGATGCAGTTTCTTTTCTAAAGTACCTTTTACTATGGAGTCAGTCTCTTTATGTGTCAATTCCTTGAATCTCCATTCATTGTAGGGGATTGTTGGGAAATATGAAGAATTTAATATGAATCTTTGAGTTGAATTACGGTGAGATCCGTTGATAGAATCAATTGGATAATAGTTGGAATGTGTTCTCCTTCCATTGGGGATGAACGTGGTATATTCACATGTTCAATTCCAACTTCGAATGAATGAGATATTCAAGTCTAAAGTTTGCCTAATTCAAAAACCAAAAGGGGACTAAAGGTAGTTAAAAGCATTTAGTCTCACATTAGCCATGGGATGGAAGTTTGAAGTGTTTAAATAGAGAAAAATGGGAACAAAGGGTGTGCCCTTTGGGTACTTAGACTTTTCGCGCGCGATTAGAGGGAAACCATGCCCACACACGCGCGCGCGCCGCAGGCGGCGGCGCCGGCCGGCTGGAGCCGGAGCCGGCTCGGGTTCAGGTTCGGGTTCCCTACCCGGTCCGGTTCTTTTTGAACCGGGTCTCACGGGTATGGGTTACCCGCTTCGCCATCCGGATCTGAACCGAATCAGCGCAACGGTTGATAGAAAACCGTCGCGAACAGTTGGGCGATTTCTGTCTGAAACGAACCGTTGCAACGGTTCAGACCGAACCGTTGCAACCATTCGGTCGGTTCGGACGGATTTACCCCTTCCGGAGCGCTATAAATAGCGCTTCTTTTCTTTCATTTCAAAACATACAAATATACACAAAACACAGAAGCAATACAGAAAAGGAAAACAAGTTTTTTCCTCTGCATTCCGAAGTGGGACTTCTGCAACTCAGTTTCAGAAGTGACTTCGAACAGGAACTGGAAATTCTGCTACTCGGATTCCGAAGTAACTTCCACCAGATTCGTTCTGAAAGAAGGCTCAGAAAATTCAACAGATTTTTTAATATAATTGTTGTCTGAATCTGTGACTTCCGAAGAAGAATATTCTTCTATCTTCCTCCATTCTCTACGGTGGGTGTTCCTCTAAAGTAAAGACAAATATTCTCCCTGAAATTTGTCTTGGTCCTGCTGCTTTGATAATCCTGTGAAGGTATTGATTAACTACGGTTCAACCATACGGTGATTTGATAGTGCTATCCAAATACCGTGAAGGAGTGTTGTATCTTGAGAGACCAGCGTCCATTAATCCGTTAACACCGTAGCGGGGGACGTAATTGTCTTAAGGAAATTCGCTATAAGCGTACCTCACTCCAAGTACTGTATTAGTGAATTAATTTTCTTTATACAGGGGTTATACTGATATTCAGTATATTGAGATTGACTCATACCAGTCTATTTGGTGTTTAACCAAGGAAGGTAATTGAAAGGTGGTTCTTTAATTAAGAAACGTTCTATTGAACGGAAAACATCTCACCTGATATTCACCGACTTGGCCAATTAGATTGGTGATATTGATTAGTTGCCAGATTGATCCTAGTGACTAACCGAGTTTGCAGGTTTCAAAGAGTGAAAACTGCAAATAAGAAGCAAACATGCAATTTTTTAGGATAGATAATGGAGAGGAGTACACTTCAGAGGAGTTTAAACAGAACTTCAAATATTAAGGCATTGGCGAATAGTTTACAATTCTATGGCATCCAATATAAAATAAGACAGCACAGCGTATGAGTTGGATACTTTTGAAGAAAAGCAGAAGAACGAGATTACAATAAGGTCTACTGGTGAGCTTTAGGCAAAAACAATTGAACATGTGTGCTATTAAGTAAATCATTCGCCATCGACCTTAACATCTAGAGGAACTTTAAATGACAGAGCTAGTCTGGTTATCCTTGGGTTCGCTGCATACTCTCTCATGGATAGAAGTAGGTGGTCGATGGAAATCAAGAAAGTGACATTCGTTGCAAAGGAGTTAAAACCTATAAGTATTAGATCCAGAAGACAGAAAAGATTTTATCAGTGGAGATCAAAAGTAACAAGGATCCCATAGTGGAAGGCATGAAACAAGCTTTAGTGAACATAGAAAACAAATAACGAGATAGACATCGAATGCATGTGGAGGTTTTTGGCTCACAACTAGATACATGCATGGACACCGAATTATATATTCAACCTAGTAAAGCAAATGTGACGAGAAAACTGATACAAATGATGATAGCAATGGGTGGAATCCCAGCAACAGAGAATAGCAACACCAGATAATAGTAACCAAGCACACGAACAAGCAAATAAAATAAAGAGACCGCGAATACAAGATTTAACAAGATTCGACAAATTTCCTGCATCCTCGGGGCAGAAAGGGGGAGAGATCTTATTAAATCAATCAAATTCAGGATAGAATAGTAAGGGAAACCCTTCTTTATATATAAGCATGGAGTCCCTCAAGAAAAGTTAAAAACCAAAAAAATCTGAATTTGGATCAGAAACAAATTTAGAAATCTGCTCGGATTCGCTCAGAAACAATACGCTATCGACAGCCCAAGGGGCCCATCGACAACCGACCCCAACTCTGACAAATCCCAACTCTCTGTAAAATGCTGTCGATAGCTCAAAGTGTCTGTTGTTAAGAGCATGTTTCATCAGCAGACGTATCAGTGTGCCATACTGTCGACAGTCCTATTTCTTCTTCTTTATAAAAACTCCATCGTCAACTTTTTACTCTAATCTCCTCACAATTCTGCACTTCGAGGAAGATTTCTTAAATCTGAGCGGAACACAACATAGTACCACGTCGACTCTAACGGGCTGTACCAGTGTGGTTGCTTACGTACCCCCTGCTCAGGGGATCAAGCCATTCGTAGTTCATCCAACCGAGCTCCACCGAGCTCATGCAACTGAAACTTAATCTACAGTAATGAACTCAACTGGCTAAGTCATATGAACCTTCTTACTAATATCGTCATGGAGAACGGCCTTCAATTTGAGCTTGTCTAGCTTACTGACTTGAGGTTCACGCTTCTTCACTCATTTCCGTGAATTCATCTTGGTTCCAATAGCTGCAAACAATTGTCAATATCTTCTACATGTTCAACATTCAAAGCGGCTACATGATCTGCACCTAGTATCACATCTGGTTGGATCTTAACCGACTGGAAGTAGTAGAGTAGCATCAATCTCTACCCACTGCAATACATCCTTGGTCTTCATCTTCTCCACTTGCTGAGAGATGATAAACTTTAACAATGAAGTCTCATCAAATGTGACATGCTTGCTCAACACATTCTTCTTGTTTTCGGAATCCATAACTTGTAACCTTTCATATTCCTCTTAACACCCAAAAGCACAAACTTCGTTGCTCACGGATACAAGTGACGATGGTAACTAGCTAGTCAAACATACTACGTAGCCACAAGAAGAGAAAAGAGAACCCACGTAACACCAGCTATATCAGATTTCAGTCGTCAGGTAGCATTTGCTCTTATCATAGAAAGTGTTGATCATAGCACTTAGAGAAAAGTATTAGAAAGTGAAGATAATAGTAAGTGGATGACTTCCATGACACAGAAAATGGAGATTGTTTAAAAGAATTAGACACATGACTCAGTCATACTACCATGAGGCATGAGGGTTATATGATGCATGTGGGATATCTAGGAAGAAGGACAATAAGCATTATAAAACACATCTCGTGGTGGAAGGATAAACTCAGGAGGAGGAGGTTGACTATAATGAGATATCTTTTCTCCTATAGTTAGCATCTTTTAGGTGCTGTTAGCAATGGCAATTACTCAGAATATAGAATTAGAAAAAATTGATGCGAAGACAATGTTCTTACATGAAAAGTTGAAAAAAGTGATTTACATGAAGTAGCCTGAAGATTTCGTAGAGCAAGGAAATGAAGATCATGTATATGTTCTAAAAAGATCACTCTACAGGGTTAGTAATATTCTATACCAGTTTCAAGTAATCACTTAGACTATGGTAGAAGCAGTTTGATTCCTTTATGTTGAAGTCTGGCTACACCTGATGCAAGTTGAAATTATGTTTACTTACTAGCAGCATAATGGTTGTACATACATATACTTCTTGTTGTACGAAATAATTTATAGATTATTGCAAAAAATAAACATGAGATACATCAGTTGAAGACTCAATAGGAAAAAAAAAAATTTAACATGAAAGATTTGTGAGTAACAAAGAAATCCTAGGCGTAGAGATACAAGACAAAAGACCCGGTAAGTTGTGGCTCTCCCCAAGTAGGTACACTCAGAAGATTCTGAAGAGATTTAACGAAGAAGTAAAACCTGTAAGAACTCATATCACTCGTCACTTTATGATATCCACACAATTATGTCCAAATTCAAAGAAGGATAAGAAGTATATGTCTTGGGTTCCACATGCAAGCGTACAGAAATCAACTGTCTAGTCATAAAGTTTATGTCAAACTGGAGAAGCTTCATTACAAGTGGCAAATTAGATATGCTACCTTAAAGCATGAGGTTATCATGGTTTGCTATTCCAGAAAATAATGAAAAGGACGTCGAGTCAGTTACAGGGTTATGTTGATGCTTACCACGCAATTGATCTTGATTAAAGGAAGTCCACAAGCAGCTATGTATTCAAAGTCACAACAACACAATTAGTTGGAAATCAAAACACAAGATACAATCTCTGTTTTAACTACAAATGCAGAAGTGGCAGAACCACCGAAGGAAGCTCTATGGTTAAATGGATTAATTGGTGATTTCAGATTCCAGCAAACAATCACTTACTTATTTTTTGACGGTCAAAATATTGCTCACTTAACAAGGATCAAAGAGATCAAAATAGGACTAAGTATTTTGATGTAAGGTATCACAAAATTACAGTGTTAGTGACAAAGATATCAGCATGGTGAAGATTGACACAAAGGAAAAAAAACTAATAAATAATTTGATGAAACAATTCCTGTAGAGAAGCTCAAGGCATTGAACTTGCCTGCAGCCATTGAGAAGATCAAGCAGCTTCAAGTGGAGCATCTGTCATTCGTGAAGGTGGAGAAAGGCCCTTGTACACTTTCCTTGTGAAATATTTAGTGATTTATAGTTTTGTTGCATCAAAAATATGCATTGATGTGCTTGTCTCATCATATTCTTTTATATTGTTGGTGACATGGTATCAATATTGAATTGATTAAAACATAAATTGCAAATATGCCCACTGGCTGCTATAGTACTGTCCAATTAGTATGAATATTGTTCCACTCTAAACAGCTGTTGTGTCTTCTATAGTGTCTACATTCTGTTTACCAGAATGACTCCCAACTTCCAAAATTCCTGTCTTCCAAATGGTGGTGCATCAAAACATTTGGAGCTGATTGACAAGAACTTTTGGTTCTTTACTAGCCTTTTTGTGTATTATTTGGCACTGATCAGGAGAGGTCCATACTCACTAGGAAGAACCCACATTCTACATCTCTTTAAAACATAGGGAATAATCTCTACAATGTGATGTACAACAGATAGCATCGTTCTAAAATGTTCAGGTACACCAAGTAAACAACAAGCTGGATTACTATCCTCTTGTGATGCCACCAGCAGATTGGTGGGTAGTCTGGCTTTAATCTGCATTTATTATACAATTCATGCTATAAAGTTCACTATTGCAGTATATTTTACCGAGCTCTACATGATAACAAACTCTCTTGCCTTCACCAAGAAATGGTTGGTCACTTCCAAGGCAGACTGCAGTTGAAACAAAGTAAAAAGTAGTCACTTACACCGTAGTATAGAATCGAAGTAGCATCTGCTTCATGCGAAAAAGAAAAAAATGGGAGAAAATTTTCAGCTGAAGAAACATAGAAATCCATTTAAATTGTTGCAGAAAGCAAGGTGGTGTATAAGAACATATCAGAATCCTGAAGTGATTGATAACGGATAGACAAAATGAGGGCTGGATAGTCAGAAAATAATGCAAAAAAAGCCTCACATAGAAAAGGAAAAGGAAAGGAAAGGAAAGGAAATCTATCAACATAGTTTAAGAAATCAAATGTCATAAGCTAATTGAACCAAGATTTTTCAAATGATTGTTATATATACTTTAGTTAATATGTTACTTACCCTAACTTGAGAGATGTGTCAGAGCTGTCATCATTGTCTTGTGGTGCACCTGAATGTGAGGCATTAGTGACGGACTCTGAGGACTGTCCATCTTCATAGAAACCATTTTCTGAATCCGTTACCACTTGTTTCCCTACCCTGGACACATCCACCTGATTAACCGGGGAAACAAAAGTGAGTATGATAAGCTTTTTTTTGGTTATTTATTTGTTTTTGTGTGTGTGTGTGTGTGTGGTGTTGGTGTTTGGTGTTTGGGGGGGGGGGGGTGAGAATAGGTGGAGAGGGGAACACATTACTTGCTGTCTCAACCATGTATTTTCTTCCATCAGTTGCAATCCCTACATCCATAAAAAAGAAACATAGAAATCAACTGAACAGGATTTATACTAAGCTTTTAGATGCTACACGACTGTACAAACTTGACCATCTCCAGAGGCACCCAGTAGACTATTGCCAGAAAACTTGCATTTAGGGATATCTCCTGCTGAAGCTATTTCTTCAACAAGTTACAAATGAAATTTGGTCTAGAAGAATCTTAGACAAAGACTGAACATTGACTGAAATTTTCATCTGAGTACTTTCCGGAAATTATGATTGCAAGAAAATAATTTGAAGCAGACACTGAAAATGAGATTTTTCCTTTATATAGGAAAAAAATGATTTATGCAAATTGGATACGCAAAGCTAAAATTTAGAAACACGACATTACTGTGTTGTTAGGATTTTTGCAAGTAATACACTGACTTTTGGTTCTGAACAGTAAACATTGTTAGCTTGCATTCTGAATGGTGAATATTCTTTTGCCTAAGATGAAGAAGCGCATAGAGATTCAGTAAGAAAGATTCATGGCAGCTTATAATCTTTGATGGGACACAATAATAACTGTAATAGCAATTTTAACTCGCTGATTAAAATGCAACCAATAGATACTAAAATACTACTATTAGCAGTTACGCCATCAAATCTATGTAAACATTTTTGTAGGGGCATACGAGGGAACTGAGAGGTTTTGTTCCTTACCTTCTGTTGAAGACCATTGATCTGTTCCATGATTTCCTCATTCTGGTACAATTCAACAAATCATAAGTTTTAATAAATCCAAATTGCATACAGAAAGCATTAAAGTCAAGAGAGCATGCCTTTCTTTCTAAAACACGACTTAATCCAGTTTCAAGAGTTTTCTCTAGATTCTGCAGCTCTTCGAATGTCAGTCCTTGGAGGTCTTCACCCCTCATCTTCCTAAAAAGGAGAAAAACATATTTCATCTTGCATTAATATCTTGAAGAATTTAAGATGTATTTTTATTTCATTGCTGAAACATTTACATGTACCTCAGTTGCCGGCTTGTCTCCGTCACTTGCTTGCTCAATCTTGAAAAGTTGCTGTTCTCTAGCTATTAATTAAAAACAGGGAAAGAAAACCACTGCCTATGAACAATGTTATATTAAGCACTGAAAAAGTGGACCATCAGAACTAATATTAAAAATGCCGCAATTCAAATGTGCAAGTTATTAAAAGTTATTTCGATTAGTCATATTTCATCAAACATATAAGACGGTTACAGAGAGAGTAGCTGGTCAAGATACAGTACTTGCTACATCGAGCATATATGAGTCGGCTCCACCTGGCTTCACAAAGCAACTACTTCTGTTTCGGTGGCTACCTTTATTGTGACTTTAGGAAAGCTGATGCTAGTTGGCTATTCTGTAGAAGCCAGGTATGATGTGGACTTCAAGTTAAAATTTTACAGAGTGATACTGGTGTATTACTTGATGATAATCATTATGGCTTCACTCCTAATTGCTTCAGGGCAATAATGGGCTATATATCATCATGATCAAGGGTTCGTGACAGAACATGATTTGTGAGAATCAACTGCAGATCAACATAGTGGACGTAGTTTTATGCAAACCTCTCAGAAGCTTTTGGAAGATGAGCAAAATCTAAAACCAAAACTTTGGAAATAAAAACAACTACAATAACATAAAGTATGAAGCAACCTACCTCCAAATACTCAAACTTCTTCATATAGGTCTAGATCATATAGAACTTTACTGAACCTAAACGATACATGAATAATGCTATAAAAACTAGGACTAACATAGTATTATACAAATTATGAGGAAATACTACACAATATGACTAGGATTCAAGAGATAACAACAAATTTCCACCATTGCCTAATTTAACATGTAGCGGAATGTCCCAAGGGCTTATCCTTCGTCATTTAAAAAACCAAGCAAGCCAAAGCACAACATGAAATTGCGTGAAGGAACATGCTTGGTCAGTATATTAGATGGATTGTCCATAGTACTAATTTTCGTCACCTTGAACATGATATCACATGCTTGTTGTATACTAGTCTACGGACTAATATACTATAATCTAAAATTTTAAGTGGAGAATGGATCTTATTCAACTTTTGTTTCTTACTTGCTTGATTAAAAACAAAGAGATACACTAGCCTTTTATAGGCAAAATACATATATGACTCATTTCTCCTAATTGATGATGATGACTCTTTATTTCTCCTAATTGAAGATGATGACTCATCATTTCTCTAAATTGATGATGATGACTCATTTCTCCTAATGATCTCATCTTCTTTCAAAATTAATGTCATAAAGACATTTTTATTTGATATTCCAACACACCCTCTCAAATCAAAATGTTTTCATACCGAGCATTTCTTTTAGCCTTCTGAAATGTTCAATTGGCAATGGCTTGGTGAAAATATCTGCTACTTGCTCCATGGTATGACAATACTCCAGCTCCACAGTTTTCTGCTTTACATGGCCTCTGAGAAAATGAAACCGTGTATCTATATGTTTGCTCCTCCCATGATGTACTGGGTTTTTTGCAAGTTGGATAGCTGATTTGTTGTCCACAAATATTACAGTCGCTTCTTCTTGTGGATGATCCAATTCCTTTAAAATGTTCCGCAACCAAATAGCTTCACATACAATAGATGAAACTGCCACATACTCTGCTTCGCATGAAGATAAGGCCACAACTCCTTACTTCTTTGAGGTCCATGAAAATGCAGTTGACCCAAGATAGAAGACATAGCCAGTGGTGCTTTTTCTCTCATCTTGGTCACCTCCCCAGTCGCTATCTGAATAGCCTACTAACTCTGCAGTTTCACCATAAGTATAAAATAGACCAAGGTTGAGTGTGCCTTTGATATACCTTAGAATTCTCTTTGCAGCTAGCCAATGAGACTCCTTCGGTGTCTCCATATAGCGACTCATAAGTCCGACTCCGTAAACAATACCAGGCCTTGTGATCGTTAAGTACCTCAGGCTACCAACTAGACTTTTGAAAAAAGTCGAGTCTATAAAATCTCCAATTCCTTCTCTTAATAGCTTCATTCCTGTGGCTATTGGGGTATTTACTGGGTTGCAGTTACTCATCTTGAATTTCTCCAAGATCTCCTTCATGTATTTTTTTTGAGATATAAATATCCCATCTTGTTGTTGCTTCACTTTGATACCAAGAAAATAGGACATCAATCCATTGTCCGTCATCTCAAATTCATTGAACATCGCCTCCTTGAATTCAGCAAACATCTCGACGCAACTTCCTGTGTATAACAAGTCATCAACATAAAGACAAATTATTAGAAAATAGAAATTCACCTTGATGGTTCCTCTTCATGTAGATGGCATGCTCATAAGGACATTTGGTGAAGTCGTTTTGATGAAGATAACCATCAATTCGAGCATTCCATGCCCGTGGTGCTTGCTTTAAGCCGTACAAGGCTTTCTTTAGGTGATATACTTTGTCTTCTTGCCCTTTTACCAGAAAACCTTCTGGTTGTTGTACATACACCTCTTCTTCAAGAATACCATTGAGAAATGCTGACTTGACATCTAGATGATATAACTTTCACCTGTGATGAGCTGCAAGTGAAATTAATAATCTCACCGTATCTAATCGAGCAACTGGTGCAAAGACTTCTTCATAGTCGATGCCGTATTTATAGCCTTTCGCCACAAGCCTCGCCTTGTACCGATCAACCTCACCATCTGCTGTGCGTTTGATCTTGTACACCCATTTGACACCTATCGCCTTGTGATATTGTGGAAGTGTTGTCAACTCCCATGTGTCGTTCTTCTGAATGGCATGCATCTCCTCCTTCATTGCTGATCGCCAACAATCTTCTTCCTTAGCCTCTTGGAAAGTGAGAGGCTCATGATCGGCATATAAACAAAAGAGATTAGTTTCCCCATCTTCTTCTATCTGCTCATAGATCTCCCTGAGGCTTCTCATTTTGATTGGACCTCGTTGCACGGAGGATTCGCTACTACTACCTTCCCCAGAAGATGGAGAACCTCTTGCAGGAGACGGTGTAGCATGTTGAGGAGATGGTGTAGTTGGTGGTGGATCCTCTTGTAGGGGCTCGTCAGGTTCATTCACCATGGGTTGCTCTTTGACAGCTCTTCATTGCTCCAACTCCATGCTTCAGCTTCATTGAAGACAACATCTCTACTAACCACTAGTTTCTTAGTTAGTGGATTGTAAAGCTTGTATGCCTTCGACTCCTCGCTATATCCGATGAAAATGCATTTTTCACCATGATTGTCAAGCTTCTTCCTTTTGACTTCAGGTACTTGAGCATATGCAACACACCCAAAAATTCGTAGGTGTGCGACATTAGGCGTATAGCCGCTCCATGCTTCTTGAGGCGTCTTGCCCTTCACTTGCTTCGTCGGGCACCGGTTGAGCAAGTAGGTTGAACATGCCACAGCTTCCGCCCAAAACTGCTTCGGCAGTCCCTTTTCTTTAAGCATGGTTCTTGTCATGTCAAGAATAGTGCGGTACTTTCTTTCTGCGATGCCATTTTGCTGTGGTGTATAGGCAGTAGTAAACTGCCTCTTTATGCCTTGTTCCCTGCAATATTCTTGAAACATATTTGAGGTGTACTCACCACCTCGATCAGATCGGAGAGTTTTTAGCTTATAGCCTCTCTACTTCAACAAGAGCTTTAAAATTCTTGAAGGTAGTAAAGACAGCAGATTTTTCTTTAAGAATGTACACCCACAACTTTCTACTGAAATCATCAATGAAAGTAATAAAATATCTATTACCTCCTAAAGAGACGGGATCTAGTGGTCCGCAGATGTCAGTATGAACAAGTTGTAATGGTGCCTCCGCTCTCCACGACTTTCCATTGGGAAAAGGAAGTCGTGTTTGCTTGCCAATTATGCAAACTTCACAAGTATGACTTGGTGGATCGATTGTTGGTAAACCTCGTACCATGCCGGCTGTAGATAGTAGATTCAGGCCGCTGAAATTTAGATGACCGAAGCAAAGATGCCACCTCCATGACTCATTCTTCATGAGTACTTGGAAACACTTCTCAACTTTTGTGTTTAGATGCAAGGGAAACATGCGGTTCCTTGTCATCTTAATACACGCTATAAGACCTTTTGCATTATTCAACCAAAGGTGGTTGTTCTCCATATATACTTTATATCCTTTTTCGAGTAATTGACCGATGCTGAGAATATTACTTTTCATGTTAGGAATATAATAAACATCAGAAATATACTCGGGCTTACCATCCTTTTGATAGATTTTGATCTTCCCTCTGCCTTCAACGGAGAGTTTTGAAGAATCTCCCAAACTCACACTTTCATGAACTCCTTCTGCGAGTTCCATGAATAGTTCTTTCTTCCCGCACATGTGGTTGCTAGCACCCGAGTCAAGGTACCAAACATCATTCTGAACACTTGAATCATCATGAGCAAGAAGAAGAGTAGAGTTATTTCCTCCGTCATTTGTTGCTTCGGCAAGATTGGTAAAATCTTCAGTTCTGTGCCAGCAATCCGAGGCATAGTGTCCAAATTTTTGACAGTTGTAGCATTGGACGTTCTTGTTGTTTCCACGTCCAGATGTAAATCTTCCCCGATTGCTTCGTCCTCGACCTCTGAAGCTTTGGAACTCCACTTGATTTTGAGTGGTTCGTTGTTGGGGACCACGTCCCCTACCTCTGCCATGAGCCACGATCATTTAGAGTCAGCTTTGACTCTAATGCTTGTTCCAAGACTATGGAACCAGTCTTCTTTTGCATGCGTTGCTCATGAACTTGGAGGGATCCCAAAAGCTCCTCTATTGAGATCTCCAAATTCTTACTCCTCAATTGCCGCCACCACGTGCTCGAATTTTGATGTGAGGGATCGCAACAATTTCTCCATCACTCGGATATCCTCCATCTTCTCTCCATTTCTCCTCATTTTATTCACAATTAGAAGTAATCGTGAATAATAATCGGAGATTTTTTCTTCATCTTTCATTTGAGCGGCTTCAAGATCGCCCCTCAAAGTTTGAAGGCGAATTCGCTTCACCCGCTCGGCTCCTTTGTAGATGGTAGCAAGGATTTCCCATGCTTCCTTGCTCGTCGTTGCTTCGGCAACTCTCTCGAAGGTTGACTCGTCCAACCCTTGATAGAGTAGAAAACGAGCCTTACTATCCTTCTTTTTTTGCTCTTTAAGAGCCTTCTTCTCTTTGGCGGTGTAGGCGGCTTCTACCTCCGGTGTGGGTTCCTTAAACCCATCAAAGATTAGCTCCCACAACTCTTGAGAACCAAATAGAGCTTTCATCTGAATTGACCAACTCTCATAGTTATCTTTCAATAACTTGGGCACTTGTGGATTGATGAGATTGTTGGTGGAGGCCATGAGGAGAAGAGGAAATGAAACAAAAATTGAATTGGCTCTTATACCAATTGTTGTATACTAGTCTACGGACTAATATACTATAATCTAAAATTTTAAGTGAAAAATGGATCTTATTCAATTTTTGTTTCTTGCTTGCTTGATTAAAAACAAAGAGATACACTAGCCTTTTATAGGCAAAATACATATATGACTCATTTCTCCTAATTGATGATGATGACTCTTTATTTCTCCTAATTGAAGATGATGACTCATCATTTCTCTAAATTGATGATGACGACTCATTTCTCCTAATTGAAGATGATGACTCATCATTTCTCTAAATTGATGATGATGACTCATTTCTCCTAATGATCTCATCTTCTTCCAAAATTAATGTCATAAAGACATTTTTATTTGATATTCCAACAATGCTTAGTCCCCACATGATACATTTAATCCCAAGTCAAATGAATAAGCACTATTATTGTCATAGATAAAGTACATGGATTTATAGGCACAAGTTTTGAATCCTTCATGCCAAACTAATTCAGGGCATTCTAAAAGTAACTCTTTTGAGAAATGAAGAGTTTAGGTTTGACATTAACTTCATGTGAATTTCACAAGAGCATTAGGCCCAGTAGGAGGAAGTAGGTCAACAAACTGAGATGGATATGACTAATAAGCTTGGAACGCGTATTTATTCAAGATAACCCTTTTGGCTCATTAATTCACCCTATTTATTATTTTACTTAATGTGAGATTAGCCCACTCTTTAATTCCCTCGCCATACCACCATTAGCGACTTAAAAAGGTTTGAGATAACAAACCGAACAAACTTCCACCTTGGCTCCTATTTGCAAGCCTAACTGAAACCATATGGAGATAATGTCTAAATAGAACTTGATGAGGGCATCATGCTGTTTGAACGACACGAGAAGACGACGTGCTGCACTTTGATTTTTGTTGTTTTGATTTTAGTTTATTTTGAATATAATTACTTTCTTTTATTTGAAAATTTAGTGCCACAACGGTTATATTAAAGTCTATAAATAGGCCTCAAGACCTCTCTTATTGGTATTGAATGATTAAATCAAAATTTTCACTTAAAATTCTTGAGATCTGATTTTGTGGTCTTGAGATTTGATGTAAGGGGTGTGAAGCCCAATCTTGTACAAGAGGTGTGAAGCCAACTCTACTCAAATTCTTTTTTCCCCCTAAAATCCTAGTTTCCTCCTCTTTTTGGATTGAAGGTGATTGACATCCACAATATATTACATCATTTTGGTATTAGAGCCCTAGGTTTTCAATCCCCTTCAAAATTTTCTCCAAAACCCTAGATTAGTAACTTTCCTTGAAAAAACATCTACTGTTCATCTTCACCGACCCAAACCCCAACCAAAACCCTACCCCTAATGTGTTCATTTTGCCGCCGCTACGACTCCCGCCGACTTCTCTCCCTCTCCCCGCTGTGTGCACCGCCGCGAGGACGTGCCGAAACCGCCATCACCTCTGATTGACAGTATGCCCAGATCTCGCCAAAACCTCGCCGGCATCTTCCACCATCCTCGTTACCATCACCTCGTCGATAATCTCCGTCTAGATCGTCTAAGAAATGTCACTGATAACACGCCCAGACCTCTCCTCTTCATCATCGATGCCCTCGTCAACAACAGCAAACCCTGACGCCACCCTCTTCTCCTCTTGTTCTCTAGCCAACGACAGAGCTTGCCGACCTCAACAGAGCAGCCAACAACTTTGCCGATCTTCTCACCATCATTGTCTTTTTCACCGTCGTCACCTCCGTCTCTGTCGCTGACGTCGCCGGAATCTACAAGGGAACGAACGGCTCAGATCCGAGCCGTTTTTGAAGGCTCGAGCTGATATCAGCTCCGTCAAGCCAAACACGACAACATCAACCCATCAAAGCCAACCCGACCCAGATCAAAACTGAGCCGATTCGAGCCGAGCCGATACATTGTTGATCGGCTCAACCAAGCTGACCCGCTAGCAGACCCATTTGCAGACAAACCCGCTAGTAGATCCATTTCATTTTTGAGTTATTTCTCGGCCATCCAGAGTCTGATTCGAGCAATTCCGAGGCATTGGACTCGTGGAGATAAGAAGTACGCGTCGACAGACTTCAGATTCAGATTCGAGTTTCGATCATCTCTCAGTAAATTTTTGAAATTTTTATTCAGTTATTTCTTCTGCTTAATTAAATAGCTTGTTCCTAAATGTGTCACAAAATCGAACCATTGAGATTGTGTGATCTAACTTTAGTGGAAAAAATCGATATTAACTGTGCAACTTAAGTTGAATTAGTGATCACTTGAATTAATTTGAAAACTTACTGTGTTAGCACGTGTATTTAATCACATTCTCGATATTTCATTGTCTTAATCACGTGTTAACCAATAGGGTTCCAAATTCAGTATTGTTCATCATTAATTTTATCTTTGATTCCTCTCGCACTAGCATACATTTCACCTTTAGGTTTGTTGCACTTTGCACCAGAATTTATCATTTGTTTGCATTAAAAAAATTAAAATATATAAAAAAGTTATAATTTAGGACTAGTTAAAATTTGCATGCCAGCTAGAAATGGAAAAACTTTTTCAATAGGAGAAACTTCTACACTCATGGACTCTAGCATTAAGGACAGACTTCAGATTCGAGATTCGAGTTTTAAGATTTGTCATGATTTTTTCTTAATTTTTTTTACCTTTCTATGTAGCGTTTTGCGCTTATCATCCGAGTCCGATTCAAGTCGCCGAGACCGATCTGTTTCGGTGCCGGCCGAGTCGGCAACCGAGACCGAGACTTTGAACCATGATCCTTACTGGGACGGACCAGATGGACCAATGACTATAAGAGTATAAAGATCAGGCTGACACCAACTGCAGGGAATTAGCCACGACTTGATAGGCTAGAAACAAACTGAAGAGAACCTCAACCCCTTAAAGGAGAACGAGTACCGAGCTAACAATAGGTCACCCACAACACTACCACACTGAGGACAGGGACTCCCAAAATGTCGAGTGTAAAAGAAGATGTCCCATCCTTCGACGAACGTCTAGACCCTCCGGCTTTTATAGATTTGACCTTAACTATCAACCGCTACTTTCGTTGGTGCGACATGTCAGTCTAGAAAAGTCCGATTTATAATTATGAAACTAACTTGACAAGTCAGATAGTATTGGGACAACTTTGAAAGGATGATGTGATTTAAAAAGATGATCCAGATGAAACTTGAGAGGGCATGAAAGAAAAACCTAGGCTGAAATACATTCCACCTTCCTTCAGTTAATAGTTACTAGATAAATGGAATAGGTTTAACTCAAGAAAACAAGTCGGTCATCAATTATATCGCAAGACTTGATGAAAACTTGAATCAGTGCAGTGCCAACGAATTAGACTCTCCCGAACTGACTCTATCTAGGTTTATGTCAATTCTTAGGGACGACCACCGCCGAGAGCTCATAGCTTGAGGCATCCCAACTCTAAAACAAGCATATCAGCTGATCACCGATCTAGATGAGTCTAAAGAATCCTGCTTTCACCGAACTGATTTTAGGAATAGCTCTAAGACAACAACGTTGGCAAACCTAGCTATAACCGATCCTTTCCCGCCCAGAGCAAACCAACCTTCAATTCTTCAAGTGTCAAACCAGTGCATTCGTCTAATACAAAATCGATAGCCTTTGAGACGAAAATCTCCAGTGAACCAATGAAGGTCAACCTACATGCCCAGTGTTATTATAGATGTAAGGGGTATGGATTCTCCACAAACCAGTGCCTGAGTCAAACTAAGACCTTTTTAGTGAAAGTTCTCATAGAAGATGAAGGTCTAGAAGTGGTTGTGCACTAACATGATGATGACTCAGACGCTTTTGCTGAAGACCTTAAGTTTAATAGCTGCATTAGGACCTAAGCATTGACTGACCTAACTTCTAACTCAGACAGAGCCATTTAGGATTAGTTAGGTGCATCTTAGCGCAACCCGAACAAGTCAATGACTAGAGAAGAAATGTCATAATTCAAACATGTACAAAAATTGAAAGACCTATAAAGTTATAGTGAATAGTGACAGTTGCATCAATGCAATTGAGTCGAAGCTAATTACAGCATTAGGGATGAAACCAGTAAAACATCCAAATCCCTACAAGGTCACGTGGATCGATACTACATACATAGATGTTCG
Source organism: Agave tequilana (assembly GCA_038442645.1). NCBI lineage: Eukaryota > Viridiplantae > Streptophyta > Magnoliopsida > Asparagales > Asparagaceae > Agave > Agave tequilana. The sequence continues at coordinate 34,686 of JAVJIF010011652.1, read as the reverse complement.
AGAGAGATGTCATATTCTTATTCAGTTTACCACGCAGGCAGATAATGTGTGATGTGGCATGCTCTCTAAGAATATTGGTCATATCATTTTAAAATGACCATGGTAATTTGATCTTTAGATGTAGCCATGTATGAACGAACCAATCACTGCTCATTTGTCCATAACGACAAGAGAGTGAATTTAATGCAAATCAACCTAAACCACCAGCTCCTGAAAAGAAAGTTGACAAGGGAAAAGAAAGATGATGACGAAGTTGATTAGCCCCGATCAGCTCAAGAAGAGCTTGAACGAAAGTTTTGACTTGTTACGCTCTTGTGGCTCGAAAAATCAAGCCAGAGACCGAGTTGCAGATTCTAGGACACATCAAGCCAATACCTGAAGAGTTTTCTAATGTGCTCCCTAAGGATTTTCCAGACGAGTTGCATCCAAGAGTACCGTTCTGTGTTCCAAGACCTTAGATGCATCCCGTGTAGCTGTCATTTTCTCTGATCATGTTCTCAAGCTGCATGAGTTGCCGAAGACCATGGTGTCAGGTAGATATGCCAAGTTTGTTACCTATTTTTGGTGGACACTATAGCACAAGAGGGGACCCAAACTAAAATTCTCGACGACCTTCCACCCACAGACTGATGGACAGACCGACGTAGTCCATAGTGTTTTAAAAAATCCCCTTAGGTATCTTATTGGGGAAGACTTAAAAACTTGGGAGTTTAATCTTACCTATGGGCGAGTTTGCATACGATAATTCTATGAATAAGACCACAGGTCTTAATCCATTTAAGATCATAACTAGCTCTAAGCCTAGGCAGCCAATTGATTTAGTCTTCATGACTCGTCACCATTCTAGGGTATCAGACTCTGCAGCTGCATTCGCATCTCACATACATGCATTACATGAGAAAGCAGAGACAAAATAATAAAAAAAATACTAACTATAAAGCTTCTACTGATTTACACTATAGGTTAACATTTAATGTTGGTGACTGTGATGGTTTTCTTCGGAAACCGTGAAGAAATTGCACACACGAAGCACATGACTTTTTCAAATTCTCAAGAAGATCAATTCAAATGCTTATGTGGTGGACTTCCTACTAGATTTTGGCATTATTTGCCCTTTTAATGCCGAGTATTTAGCTCCATAGAGGTACTCTTGATACCCCTACTTAATCCATTCATGGATGTGCCTACTCACGACCTTCCTTCTGAGAGCCCCCATTACCACTTCCTTCTAAACTATCCCATGCAGTAGAAAACATAGATTCTATTTTGGATATCAAATTGTCTCCACTAGAGATGGAGAAATACGACACTATCTGATTAAGTGGAGAGGAAGACCTGAATCAGAAAATTCTTAAATTACTGAGGATCTTTGACGGCAACCTACTCGAGCATTATCACGGCCAACAGTAGCTTCTCAGCCCACACTCGACAGGGTCGAGTTTTTCCCGCCCCGGTGGCAATGATGAGGGCATCACATCGTTTGAATGAGTCTACACGAGAAGACGGCGTGCTGCACTCTTTTGGTTTTAGTTGTTTTTTATTTTAGTTTATTTTTAATTTAGTTATTTCTTTTATTTGACAATTTAGTGCAACATCGGTTATATTCTGAGACTGGACTTTTGTAAAGCCTATAAATAGGTCTCAAGACATTTCTTATTGGTATTGAATGATTGAAATCAAAATTTTCAATTAAAATTCTCGAGATCTGATTGTTTGGTCTTGAGATTTGCTGCAAAGGGTGTGAAGCTCAATCCTGTACAAGGGGTGTGAAGCCCAATCCTACTCAAATTCTTATTTCTTTTCTAAAATCCTAGTTTTCTTTTCTAGTTTGGATTGAAAGTGATTGCGATCAACCATATATTACATCATAACTTTGTCAATGAACTCAACTCCACCATTTAACGTGATAAATTAGTTGGCACCTAGCAATAAAGCGCGACAACACATGCAATATATTGTCGATCAGGTGTGGAGCTTCATCTCAGGCCCAAGCAATCATGTGCTTAACAGTCTCAAAGAACAATACAAGAATATGTAGCAAGGCCTATTTAACATACGCTCTAGTACAAGTTTATAGGAGCAATAGGATTGATAGAAAGAACTAAGCCCATGAACTGGGATAAATTGGCTAATAGAATTAAAACTTTTATTGACTCAAAAGGGTTAATTTATTTGAGCCTTGAGTCAAAATTTATTCAACCACTCATCCATCTTATTATTTTATTCAATGTAAGACTATTCCACTCTCTAATTCTTTTCTCATACCATCACTTTAACAACTGAAAAGTTGCAAGACACTAAGCCTAACAAATTGACTTTAGCAGCATAGGGGGTTTGGCTAACCAGTCGATCCCTCTGACCTGTTTACTTTTTACCTTGTAGACGTACTTGCTCGTGGACAATATGATCCACTTATTCTGCTGCAACAAACTTCATTCGATGCCACTTCACTTTGATCCAACTCGTAACTATTGGTGTTGTAGAGGGTCACTGAAATTTCCTCACATGCAAACCTTCTCTTATTCTAGCCTTCCACCAAAGTCCTCTCTAAAATCAAATTTCCAAAGCCAATTCACTTCCATGATCACCAAATTAGACTACTAGAACTTTGATACACTAAAACATTGGTAAAGAGGACTAACTTGTACATCATGGCACTCAAGCACAATTCTTCATCCTCATGCATGCCACGACTCATCTCTCGGAAGGTGATTGCATCGAAGCTTAATGTGCAGAGTGCAACAAGATAATTTCCTCACATGTGCATTACAAGGACATATCAATCCAAGCTTGCCTTTATTTCCAGGAATATTAGATATAATCAAAATTGAAGATTATTTAGTCTCTTTCTTGCACCAATACTTAACATTTGTTACAGCACTCATCATTTTAACATGATAGATGTGGAAGGAGAAACAAATCTAAACTTTATTTAACTTTATATTCAAACTACACTCTTACAAACCCAAATTCTCTCTTTCTATCTCAGTATGTTGATACCTCTATTTTTTTTTAAAGCTAAAGAAAATGTACCTGCTATGTTTAGATCCTCTCGATTCTTATGTCATCACTGTAATACCCATAATTAGTAATACTGTATTTTGTTTTCCTGAAGTATTTATTTTAGTTTACAAATTATTTTATCAACTTAGTTTATTATTTTCTTTCTTGTGATTATTATTTGTGTTACTATTATTTTATTTATTTAGTTTGATATTAGCATTGGTACTAATATTGTTCATTCAGGTTGTATTCCCCTTGTTAGCCTCTCACCCTACTTCCCATTTACCCATTGGTGATCCTATGACTATTTGGATTCTAGCCCATTACCCATACTCTTGTTATCTTGATCCTTATACCCATTATGAAACCCGGTGCCATACCCGTTATCTAATCCATTACCCAAATTCAAACCAAGACCCAATACTTAACCTAATTGGATCCAAATCTAGTATTACCCTCAAACCCGATATCTATTAGCATGTCCATAACCCAAACCCACTTACCCATTATCTAACCCTATATATAATCTCTTCATGATCTTTAACCTAGACCTAACCCTAATCACCAAATTATTCTCCTCCTCCCCAATACCCACAGCCGCATCTCCTCCCTGCTCCTTGCCGCATCCAGCGCCCAACAGCCGCAACAGCTCCTCTCTGCGCGCACACGGCAGCCCCCACTTCTCCAGCAGGCCATCATCTCCTCTGGCTGGTGCACCTGTAGGCCGTCCCATCTCCTCTTCCCCCGGCTGCGCGACCAGCAGCAGCAACAAGGACAGCAGCAGTCCCTTGGCAGATCCGGCCTCCTCCACAGCCGCTCCTCCCTCTTCATCACCGGAGTGCCACCAGCGCCCAGATCCAGGACGCAACCAGCAAGCATGGCAGCCCAGGCTCCCTTGTTGTGCCCCTCTTCGACGGAAGATCCCGTAGATCCAGCAGCAGCACCTCCACGCCATTAGTGAGCTCCCCGCACAGCAGCAGTTGCAGACCAGCGCAACTACAGATTAGCGACACGGCATCGTCCAACGGCGACACGGCATCCCCTTTGTGAGTGTTTCTCTCTCCTTCTCTCTTTATTCATTAAGTGATTATAGATATGTTGTGTTTGTGATATGATTTGATGTGTTACAAGATTTATGTGTGGAGATCTTTAAGTATGGAAGTGGATTTGTCATTCCCTTTATTTTACATGATGAATGCCTAGAGTTATGACATGCATATATATATATATATATATATATATATATATATATATATATATATATATATATGATGGAATTCCTTGTTTACCATATGAGCGTTGGATAATTTGTGTAGACTATACATGTTGTAGCCCATGTGTGTATTGGAGAGAATTTGGGAAGAAGAATAGATATATCTCAGACCTTTCAGTGGCTGACAGAGGCTGTATAGTCGACTTACCCACTCTGTTAGTCGACTAATACCCTTATTAGTCGACTAACTAATTCCTTGTAGTCGACTAGTTTAGCTTCCAGATTATGTTGGACTCTCTGTATCTCTTTTAGTCGACTTGACATTATTAGTAGTCGACTAACAGTTAGTGTAGTCGACTAACCCCTAGCCCTAGTCGACTAACAGGTTGACCTGGGACTGTGTAGCTCTCTATATCTCTGTCAGTCGACTTGCCTTTACCTTTAGTCGACTTGGCCTTAGTGTAGTCGACTTGGCCCACTTGATTAGTCGACTGATCTTCCTCTAGTTGACTTGTTTCTCCCCTCTAGTCGACTAATGTCTGTCTGACTGTATGTATAGACATCTGATGGATTGTAGACTTTATCCATGAGTTGTGTATTGGTTATTGAGGGATGAATATGATCCGAGGAATGGTTATTGATTGGAATGACTGATCATGATAGATCTTATATGCATGTATCGGATATGTTGCAGAGTGTTGGGATCTGATGTTTGACCTTAATAGAAATGTGAACTCTTGAGGACTTGGGAATCAGATTAGAATGATAGAGGGTGAGAACTAAACTATGATTATTGATATATGTGGGAACGACAATTATGTATCAGATTACTTGATGTGTATTGATACTTGACGATCATGCGACCATTGGACATATGAGTTGGTTGTAATGACTTGGATTCATAGTTGAGTATTTAAGGACATATTAGATATAACTGAATCAGTTGGATTGTGATTTAGATTGATCTTGAGTCAGAGTTGATCTGAGATTTATGTTCTGAGATTTATGTTCTTTATAACGAAGCCTGATCTGCATTAAGATGAGATTGACGTAGTTGGTTTATAGTTGTGACCATTTGGGATTTGTTTAGATGATATGTTGTTGATGTTGAGTACCAAGAGTAGATATTCTAGACCACATGTTGTTTGAGAATGTTTATCTGTAGTTATGATTATGGAGTATGTTGACTTGTTGATATTGAGGACATACCATGTACTTCATGTATAGTGACTGATCAATTCAGTTAGGGAGATAGAGTTATTATGAGAGTGATCTCATTGATATTGGTGATTATAATATATGTTCAGAGTTTTATGATAGCTATTGATCGATCTGATTATTGATGACTTAGAGGATGGATATATCAACGACTTTGAGAGTGATGTATGGATGGTCTTGAGAATCTGAGTTTATAGTATACTTCGACTGGATTATTCTTTTCATGACAGTAGATCATTACCAGTCTTGAATATCTTGTTTTACCTATGAAACCTGACTGATTATAATTGGTATCTACCTGATAACCATCTTGTCCATGTTACTAAAATTACTGGGAATATTATTATTACACGGTAACAACACCCGCATGTTATACTTGTTACCTATTCCTGTTGTACCGGTATCCTGTTCACTGATATTATATACTCCTGTTATACCGGTACCCTGACTTTCACATGTTGATATTGTTACCGTGACTACCACTGAGTCATCTTAGTGATTTAAGTAACATGTATATTAAATAATCTTGATAAACTAAAACATGATAACAAACAACTTACACTGGGATTGGGGAGATTGATGGAGGAGACAACGTCCGTATTTTGGGTGGACTTAGGATTTAGGTTGCGCAGCCGAAAGAGGGTTCCACTGCAGGGTTCCCGTGGGGTGACTGGCACCCCGTCATGTTTCCTGTTATACATGTTATACATGTACCTGTTCCTGTTTACATGTTCCTGACTACCTTGCGGTAGGTCCTGGTTCAGCGCCAGGAGTCTGGGCCGTGGTCCCGGGTATGCACGGGACCCACCTAAAGCATGGACAATGTCTCCAACCGATCAGTTTCAATAATTTAAGGCATCGATTGGCATGTGTGGTAGGCGTAGTATGGGATGCGTCTATTACGTGTGACAATTGGTGTTCGCTGACATAATTAATAATAAACTGTTGATGCTTTGTGACTGACTGTAATCACCTGGTGTATATTTATATATCACTATGTTAGACACATGATTGTAACCAGGAGCAGACTTATGACCAGACTTGGATACCAGCCTAGTGACATGTGATAGGTTACATATTTTGACATCAGTTGCTTGTTTACCATTGTGACAGTTGTCTTCTATCTGTATTCGTGTTGTTATCATATATATTACAGTTCAGTTATTTATCTTGTTATTCGGCTTCTTATATCTGCAGTTGTTCTTTCTATTATTTATGCACTGTTTATCTGCACGAGCTTTTCCCTTTACACACACACTCACCAGGTCGCGTTCTGACGACCCTGGATTTGCACGTCCAGATATTGGACGGTTTGTTTCTGTTGTGCAGATGTTCGTTGCGTCATATATAATGCGAGGAGCGTGAGTCCCTCTCTGTTCTGGTATCCTCATTTCTGTTATATTCCTGTTACTTTCGTGATTTTCCCTTTACCGCATTCAGCTGCCATTTTCTTGTCATTATTCATCTGCTATCATTGTGATTGTCATGGATATGTATTATTGCAGTGATTGATGATTATTATAGTTCTGATTTATAGCTTGTTCAGGCTAATTTAGGCTTAGCGTGTATACGTGGGGTATTTTCCTCGCGTATATACGTCGCCGACCTTCGTCGCGACTCCGCTCCCACGTATTTTGGGAAGCGGGGCGTGACAGGGTTTTTTTGGTATCAGAGCCTAGGTTTTCGACTTGCGATGTTAAATTTTGAATTTTGATACTCGCAAGATGACCTAGTTCTTACCGGTAACTTGAATGAGTTATAATTACACTGCAATATACATATACTATTCACATGATAATCTTGAGTCCATTTAGAATTGATCGTTCTCTTTTTAGAATCCATTCTCTTGAATCTTTGAGATCCCTAATTCCAACTCTTTTCTAGAGTAATCTGGGTTCCATCTTGATTTCCATCCTCTTTTCGATTCTATTCTCCTGATTTTGTCTTCTGAGTTTGACCACTCTATGTTGAAGCCGGTAGCAGAGATCAGAGCGCGCAGCGGAAGCGTAGCGGAACCATGATGTATTCAGAAGCGACGTGGAAGCTTGTTTGTTTTCCCCCTTGATTCTGTATTTTTTTCATTCCCTACCTTATCGAAATTTCGAGGACGAAATTTTTATTAAGGTGGGTAAAATGTAATACCCATAATTAGTAATACTGTATTTTGTTTTCCTGAAGTATTTATTTTAGTTTACAATTATTTTATCAACTTAGTTTATTATTTTCTTTCTTGTGATTATTATTTGTGTTACTATTATTTTATTTATTTAGTTTGATATTAGCATTGGTACTAATATTGTTCATTCAGGTTGTATTCCCCTTGTTAGCCTCTCACCCTACTTCCCATTTACCCATTGGTGATCCTATGACTATTTGGATTCTAGCCCATTACCCATACTCTTGTTATCTTGATCCTTATACCCATTATGAAACCCGGTGCCATACCCGTTATCTAATCCATTACCCAAATTCAAACCAAGACCCAATACTTAACCTAATTGGATCCAAATCTAGTATTACCCTCAAACCCGATATCTATTAGCATGTCCATAACCCAAACCCACTTACCCATTATCTAACCCTATATATAAGCTCTTCATGATCTTTAACCTAGACCTAACCCTAATCACCAATTATTCTCCTCCTCCCCAATACCCACAGCCGCATCTCCTCCCTGCTCCTTGCCGCATCCAGCGCCCAACAGCCGCAACAGCTCCTCTCTGCGCGCACACGGCAGCCCCCACTTCTCCAGCAGGCCATCATCTCCTCTGGCCGGTGCACCTGTAGGCCGTCCCATCTCTTCCCCCGGCTGCGCGACCAGCAGCAGCAACAACAGCAACAAGGACAGCAGCAGTCCCTTGGCAGATCCGGCCTCCTCCACAGCCGCTCCTCCCTCTTCATCACCGGAGTGCCACCAGCGCCCAGATCCAGGACGCAACCAGCAAGCATGGCAGCCCAGGCTCCCTTGTTGTGCCCCTCTTCGACGGAAGATCCCGTAGATCCAGCAGCAGCACCTCCACGCCATTAGTGAGCTCCCCGCACAGCAGCAGTTGCAGACCAGCGCAACTACAGATTAGCGACACGGCATCGTCCAACGGCGACACGGCATCCCCTTTGTGAGTGTTTCTCTCTCCTCTCTTTATTCATTAAGTAATTATAGATATGTTGTGTTTGTGATATGATTTGATGTGTTACAAGATTTATGTGTGGAGATCTTTAAGTATGGAAGTGGATTTGTCATTCCCTTTATTTTACATGATGAATGCCTAGAGTTATGACATGCATATATATATATATATATATATATATATATATATATATATATATATATGATGGAATTCCTTGTTTACCATATGAGCGTTGGATAATTTGTATAGACTATACATGTTGTAGCCCATGTGTGTATTGGAGAGAATTTGGGAAGAAGAATAGATATATCTCAGACCTTTCAGTGGCTGACAGAGGCTGTATAGTCGACTTACCCACTCTGTTAGTCGACTAATACCCTTATTAGTCGACTAACTAATTCCTTGTAGTCGACTAGTTTAGCTTCCAGATTATGTTGGACTCTCTGTATCTCTTTTAGTCGACTTGACATTATTAGTAGTCGACTAACAGTTAGTGTAGTCGACTAACCCCTAGCCCTAGTCGACTAACAGGTTGACCTGGGACTGTGTAGCTCTCTATATCTCTGTCAGTCGACTTGCCTTTACCTTTAGTCGACTTGGCCTTAGTGTAGTCGACTTGGCCCACTTGATTAGTCGACTGATCTTCCTCTAGTTGACTTGTTTCTCCCCTCTAGTCGACTAATGTCTGTCTGACTGTATGTATAGACATCTGATGGATTGTAGACTTTATCCATGAGTTGTGTATTGGTTATTGAGGGATGAATATGATCCGAGGAATGGTTATTGATTGGAATGACTGATCATGATAGATCTTATATGCATGTATCGGATATGTTGCAGAGTGTTGGGATCTGATGTTTGACCTTAATAGAAATGTGAACTCTTGAGGACTTGGGAATCAGATTAGAATGATAGAGGGTGAGAACTAAACTATGATTATTGATATATGTGGGAACGACAATTATGTATCAGATTACTTGATGTGTATTGATACTTGACGATCATGCGACCATTGGACATATGAGTTGGTTGTAATGACTTGGATTCATAGTTGAGTATTTGAGGACATATTAGATATAACTGAATCAGTTGGATTGTGATTTAGATTGATCTTGAGTCAGAGTTGATCTGAGATTTATGTTCTGAGATTTATGTTCTTTATAACGAAGCCTGATCTGCATTAAGATGAGATTGACGTAGTTGGTTTATAGTTGTGACCATTTGGATTTGTTTAGATGATATGTTGTTGATGTTGAGTACCAAAAGTAGATATTCTAGACCACATGTTGTTTGAGAATGTTTATCTGTAGTTATGATTATGGAGTATGTTGACTTGTTGATATTGAGGACATACCATGTACTTCATGTATAGTGACTGATCAATTCAGTTAGGGAGATAGAGTTATTATGAGAGTGATCTCATTGATATTGGTGATTATAATATATGTTCAGAGTTTTATGATAGCTATTAATCGATCTGATTATTGATGACTTAGAGGATGGATATATCAACGACTTTGAGAGTGATGTATGGATGGTCTTGAGAATCTGAGTTTATAGTATACTTCGACTGGATTATTCTTTTCATGACAGTAGATCATTACCAGTCTTGAATATCTTGTTTTACCTATGAAACCTGACTGATTATAATTGGTATCTACTGATAACCATCTTGTCCATGTTACTAAAATTACTGGGAATATTATTATTACACGGTAACAACACTCGCATGTTATACTTGTTACCTATTCCTGTTGTACCGGTATCCTGTTCACTGATATTATATACTCCTGTTATACCGGTACCCTGACTTTCACATGTTGATATTGTTACCGTGACTACCACTGAGTCATCTTAGTGATTTAAGTAACATGTATATTAAATAATCTTGATAAACTAAAACATGATAACAAACAACTTACACTGGGATTGGGGAGATTGATGGAGGAGACAACGTCCGTATTTTGGGTGGACTTAGGATTTAGGTTGCGCAGCCGAAAGAGGGTTCCACTGCAGGGTTCCCGTGGGGTGACTGGCACCCCGTCATGTTTCCTGTTATACATGTTATACATGTACCTGTTCCTGTTTACATGTTCCTAACTACCTTGCGGTAGGTCCTGGTTCAGCGCCAGGAGTCTGGGCCGTGGTCCCGGGTATGCACGGGACCCACCTAAAGCATGGACAATATCTCCAACCGATCAGTTTCAATAATTTAAGGCATCGATTGGCATGTGTGGTAGGCGTAGTATGGGATGCGTCTATTACGTGTGACAATTGGTGTTCGCTGACATAATTAATAATAACTGTTGATGCTTTGTGACTGACTGTAATCACCTGGTTGTATATTTATATATCACTATGTTAGACACATGATTGTAACCAGGAGCAGACTTATGACCAGACTTGGATACCAGCCTAGTGACATGTGATAGGTTACATATTTTGACATCAGTTGCTTGTTTACCATTGTGACAGTTGTCTTCTATCTGTATTCGTGTTGTTATCATATATATTACAGTTCAGTTATTTATCTTGTTATTCGGCTTCTTATATCTGCAGTTGTTCTTTCTATTATTTATGCACTGTTTATCTGCACGAGCTTTTCCCTTTACACACACACTCACCAGGTCGCGTTCTGACGACCCTGGATTTGCACGTCCAGATATTGGACGGTTTGTTTCTGTTGTGCAGATGTTCGTTGCGTCATATATAATGCGAGGAGCGTGAGTCCCTCTCTGTTCTGGTATCCTCATTTCTGTTATATTCCTGTTACTTTCGTGATTTTCCCTTTACCGCATTCAGCTGCCATTTTCTTGTCATTATTCATCTGCTATCATTGTGATTGTCATGGATATGTATTATTGCAGTGATTGATGATTATTATAGTTCTGATTTATAGCTTGTTCAGGCTAATTTAGGCTTAGCGTGTATACGTGGGGTATTTTCCTCGCGTATATACGTCGCCGACCTTCGTCGCGACTCCGCTCCCACGTATTTTGGGAAGCGGGGCGTGACAATCACAAACAATAATTCATATAGAAATAATTAATAGAATAACTCCTACCTTGGACTATGGTGACACGCTCTCCAAACAATATCCCAAACAGCATGACATTAACAGCCAATCATGTTGGAAGATCCAGAAAATTCCTCAGCGTCTTCCTTAAAGGTCCTTGATATACTTGTCCATAAAAAGCTTAATGAAGTTTAATGACAATTTTTTCTTGATATTTTAGTTGATGGTAGCTTCTTAGTGAAGAAATTTCACAATTTGCTCAATGTCCTCAACTAAACCCCTGGCATGTGTATCAATACAATGACCACCAACACTTACTCTTCTTTAGTGAGGTAGGTTTTGATGTTTGGAGGAGCCAGGCCCCATGAAGATAGCAACTTCATTGAGGAGAGTTTGAGAGAAGTCAAAAGTAATTTTTTTTTTTTTGAATTAGGGGAAATGGAGGGAATGGGAGTGGAGAGAGATCGTGACCACATGATTCGTGCAATTTTTTTTTCCTCCTTTCTATTTTTTATTCATTTTGCATTAAAGCGTCTGCCGCTACACCAAAACTCCCAAGTAATGGTGAGGTTGAGAGTAATAGTTTTTATATTCTAATACATCCCTACAAGTTTAGCCCCCTTTTTATGGACCAAAACCTAGCGTTTGCGTAGAAATATTTTTTAATCTGCTTTTTGAATGCTCTGGGTGGAAAGTGAACCTGGATTATTCTGATATCATATTAAAGTCCTTGCAACTATACCAAAACTTCGAAGTTGTGGTGAGGGCTGAAGATAATATTTTCTTTTTTTGTTTTTAATTTTCTCCATATTGAAATATGGGAAGCTCTTGTTTCAGTTTTAACCTTATTTTTTATAGATAAAAATCAAATCCACTTCTAGTTTAATGCTAATTCAAAATCTAATACCTGTTTAGTAATTTACACATATTGGGCAAACATAAATATCTAATTATCACAAATATCTTTTAACTTGTTCATCAAGACTCCAACTTCGGGAATTGAATTATCTGATCCTGATAGTTTCGTAACAATTCATTAGATAATTATGTTCTTATTTTATCTGTTTTACCTTGAATTCCAAGTTTTAAAAAAAAAAAATGAATACAAACTTTCTTCTACAAACATGAACTTCTTCATATAGTTCCCTTAAACATGATTTTAGATACACGAAGAATATCTTGTTCACAAGTTAAACATTTATCTAGCATCTACTGATTAAAAAAATGAAGTAGATGCATAAATTGTTGTGATGAGCCAAATATGTTTGACGGGAGGAGAAGAATTGAGAGGGAAATTCTAAACAATATAAAGGAGAGGCTAAAACTCACTTGTATAAAAATTCTATTTTTGCTCATACAACTTCAAGGGTCCCCATGGTTATTTATAGGCGCCAAGGGGACTTTCCATAAGTTTCTACTCAATCCAAAAAATCCCTACCAAAATATCTCTAAGACTCTCTAGAACTATTTCTAGAAACCACCATAAATTCCCTAGACTTCAACTTTTCTAAACGTTTCTAGAAATTTCTATACAATTCTCTTACTAGAAATTTCTATAATATTTTTCATAAAACACCTTATAAAATGAAGTTTACTTTTCAATATCCCCCCTTAAACTTAGTTTTCCTAGATATTGTGGGGAGGGTAAAAATCTTATTGCAAGAGTTTTTTAAACTCTGTTGGAATTAGCCAAAGAGCGATGTAATCAATGGTGTCGAATACGAGAGCGTGTCAGTCGTATCAAAATTGGATTGCACAGGAGGAACCAAGGCTAGTCAACTAGAGTAATGGCCTAGTCAACTAATGATACAAACAGAGTTCAAAAATCTGTTTCACTATAACTAGTCGACTAATAGAAGCAATTAGTCGACTAAGGTATTAATACAGCTGCAACGGCCCATTTTTCAAATCTGATTCTGAATTCGTTTCTGATCCGAATTAAGTGTCCCTGGTTTCCTTCCGTGATTTCTTTGGCTATATAAGGAGGGGTAGTGTCCCCATATTTGTACCATGTAATTGACTGATTCAATAAGAACTCTCCCCTTGCCCCGAAGACGTAGGCAAATTGCCGAACCTCGTTAAATCTTGTATTCTCTTTCCTTTCTTTGTTTAATTGTTCGTGTGATTGATTGGCGATTCTCTGGTAGCCCTCTTCCCAGTTTCCAAATCTGATTCTGAATTCGTTTCTGATCCGAATTAGGTGTTTTTGATTTTTTTTTCTTTGTGATTTCTTTAGTTATATAAGGAGGGGTAGTGTCCCCAATATTTGTACCCTGTAATTTATTGATTCAATAAGAACTCTCCTTGCCACGAGAAAATAGACAAATTGCCAAACCTCATTAAATCTTGTGTTCTCTTTCTTTTGTTTGTTTAATTGTTCGTGTGATTGATTAACTATTCTCTGGTGGCCCTCTTCTATGTTGCTTGGATTCCCAACAGACACCACCCGGAGAAGTGTCTTTAGCTTGTTGAAGATTTTAGTTTTCAGTGGCTTGGTGAAGATGTCAGCAACTTGGTCTTGAAACTTCACAAAAATTATCTTTGTTTTTCACATTCTTCTAAATAAAATGAAATCCAGTATCGATGTGTTTAACCGATCATGAAAATTAAGTTTAAGGGTGATGTTGAAAAGTAAACTTAATTTTTATGAGGTGTTTTATAAAAAATGTCATAGGAATTTCTAGCAAGAGAGAATTTTATGGAAATGTCTAGAAAAGTTTAAAAAAGTCAAAGTTAAATACATTCATAGTGGTTTCTAGAAATAGTGCTAGAAGAGTCTTAGAGATATATGGTAAGAATTTTTTAGAAATTTATTGAAAGTCCCCTTGGTGCCTATAAATACCCATGGGGACCCTTTGAAGTTGTATCAAGCAAAGTGAGAAAATACTAATTCTTACCAAGCGATCAAGGATCAATTGGCCTGCAAACACCTTTATCAACAAGTTGAGTGGCTCTATAGCTCGAGATGATGCCTCCTTTGAAAAACTCCTATGTTGCTTTCCGAGCAGAATCCTTCACATAATTGCTCCAAATGTTCAATGTTGGAACCCTTTCACCATCTCCTTCTTGTATAATAGCTTTAAGCCGTCAAAATTAAGATGCCCAAATCTCAATACCATAGCCATGAAGTATCTTTTAAAAAGGCTTTTGAGCAATTCAGGACTTCATTTTGAATATTCAACAAAATATTTTAGTATTCGACATCTCCACTTTAGCAATTAAATAGCTTCTTTGATCTCTTATTAAAAGAGTATAATTTTCAAATGAATATAATAGCCTTTTTCTAACAGTTGCCCCAAACTTAATATATTATTCTTCATTTGGCACACAGTAAACATTGAAATAAATTGATGATTTTCCATTCTTCAGGCGGATTAAGATTTTACCTCTCTTTCACTAGAATTTTGGAGAAATCATAGAAAGTAACATGGCCGCCTATTGATTCATCGGCCTCCACAAACATGCTTCTTTGTCCGCACATATGATTACTTACTCTAGTATCAAGAAACCAGGTGGTTGCACTCTCATTATCTTCTCCTTTGAGTGCTAATAGGACAGTGAGCTCTACATCTTCATTCTCTTTCCACATAATTAGTAACCTCCTCGACATGATTAGCAACATGATATCTCCAATCCGAAGTGAAATGGCCATACTTCTTGCAATTGAACACTGAATACTATATCTCCTATACATTGAGTTACTTGAAAATCTCTTCTCGTCCTTTTCTTGGCTGGAATGTTTGGCTTCTTTCTTCACTGAATCTAATATGTCCATCTCTTCCCCCTAATCCTCGACCTCAACCTTGATCTGATCTTCCTCAGCCTCTTTTGACTTATTTCGCCTCTTCTCACATCATCTTTCACAGAAAACCTTGTTTGGAGTACTAGCTCTTGTGGTTCTTGCTGCTTTTTCTTGAGCCTTTCTTCGTCTGCATCCATGGATCCCATGAGTTTACCAATGGTCATGGAATCTTTGTATTTCCTTCTTCGATGGCACTGCAATATAATCATACTTTGGATTCATGGATTACAGGATTTTCACGATGATTCGAGAATCTTTCAAGGCTTCTTCATATCTCTTTATTGAGTTACAATGGCCAAAACTCTTGAAAAGCAATCAGAAAATGATTCATTTTATTTCATATGTAAATATTCAAATTCACCTCTTAACTTTCGGAGGCGGGGCTCTTTTGGCCTTCTCAACTCTTTTACAGGAATTTTGTCCAATCTCCCAAGCTGCTTTGAGGTGGTGGTGTTGGCGAGATCTTCTCGAACGTTTGTTTATCCAGGGCTTCGTTTTTCATCGAAGCTTGCAATGCATTTCTGATCTTGCGACAACGTGGATTTAATCTCTCTGTTCTGTGTAGCCTTTCTCAGAACATATTGCTCACTGTAGCGGCCAAAAATTGACCCTCATCAAGATGGTGAGGGTGACACGTGTCCATCCAACTGAAAGCCTCCCACTCAGACATCCGCAACTCCTGATCCGTCCCAAGGCCTCCATCACTCCACATCCTCCCGGAATTACTCCAGAGCGCATCAAAGCTTTCATACCAAAGACCCTCCCACCTCGAAAGCTTCATTGTCTCAAGTCATCCCGGAGTAACCTCCAGCCCCGAAGACTATATCCCTCCGGAGCCACTTGCCGTCCAAGGCTTCCGATTCCACTCTAGAAGTTCCCAACAACAGCCATCGAGATGTCCGCCTGCAGTTACACCTCTTCTCTCTCATGTTCATATATGTAACGCTCCCCAACGCGGGCAGTTATGAACAGTGACGAGATTTCCTGCATGCGATCCCCATAGTCTAGCGCCAACAATCACGACTGTTACAACAAATCAACATATGCAAATCGTGCAATTACGAAGATCTAGTCAACACCCCCTCCGCCTCTACGCCGTCAGCTCAATATAAGTAGACCTCCTCCAACAAGGAAGGGGTTCTTCCCTTCCAACAAATTCTCTGTAATTCCTTTAACTTGAGAATTATAGTAGAATCTTCCCTCCTCCCCGTTGTTTTTTCCCAAACTGAGTTTCCGCGTAAAAATCTTGTCTCCTTTTTTGTGCTATGTATCACTTTTATTCACACACTCCCTACTTCCCTACTCTCGCTTGTGGTGTCGATCAATCATCTGATCACTTGTGGCGGATAATCTCCACCACACATGACTCTGAGCCAAACAAGCTTGGGGGAGGAAGAAGAATTGAAGGGAAATTCTAAACAATACGAAGGAGAGGCTAAAACTTATTGTATTGAACTTTTCTATTTTTGCTTGATACAACTTTAAATGGACTCCATGGGTACTTATAGGCACCAAGAGGACTTTTCATAGGTCTCTACACAATTCCAAAAAATTCCTACCACATATCTCTAACACTTTTCTATGACTTTCTAGAAATCATCATGAATTCTTCTAACTTCGACTTTTCTAAACTTTTCTAAACATTTCTCTACAATTCTCTTGCTAGAAATTTCTCTGACATTTTTCATAAAATACCTTATAAAAATTAAGTTGACTTTTTAACATAATCAATTAGAGCAATATTCTAAAACATATTCAATATGGAAAGATTATGCTTACTAAGTAAATTATGTTGTAACCAAAGGGAAAGAGCTAGAGATCACATTCAGGTTCAGAAACCTCATACATTAAAAGGCATGGAATGATGGCATAAAAAGTTATGAAAACAATTAAGCATGAAATTAACATGGCGTTGGCACATCTCTATTCAATGCTTTATAAATTAAGTTGGATAAATCTTTAATGAGAGAGAAAAGATCACATAAATTGACAAAAGCCTAATAACACTTCATTATTCAGTGGCAGTCAATATACGGTAATAACATTATAATTTTATTCCATTTATATAGATTATATAATCAGAAGAGAGAAAATAA
The DNA here is from genome assembly GCA_038442645.1 of Agave tequilana. Classification (NCBI taxonomy): domain Eukaryota; kingdom Viridiplantae; phylum Streptophyta; class Magnoliopsida; order Asparagales; family Asparagaceae; genus Agave; species Agave tequilana. The sequence goes on along the minus strand of JAVJIF010011652.1, from coordinate 17,210 downwards.
TAGCTTACATTCAAGTCAAGAGAAGGTTTCTCTGGTTTCAATATTTTCTTCGAATGCATGTTGTGCCTCTCAATAATCTCCTTCATACTTAGAATAGAAAAATCAAACTTTAGCAGTATCGACTTAGAAGTTGAAAGGCATTAATTTGCATAGTGGAGTTTACTATCAGTAGATTCACTATGTAATTAGATGCAGTAATACTGCATTCATTGATGCACATAGCTCTAGGAACACTTGATCTTTTAAAGGAAAAGCATTTCTGTATGACATAAAAAGGGAATTGCTCAGATGAAAAGCACGTCGCAAGCACATATATCACACTACTAATTAACCACGTATATCATACAACTAATTCTAGATAATATTAAATGTAATTCAATCTGCAAAGATGAAGAAACATATCATGAACATGAGCTTATCAACATTAAAAAAAGTAAGAGCAAAGTATTGGTTTCCCTGTAGATATACACATAGCTAAATCAGAGAATGAGAAGAGGTTCTAAAACCTCTACAAAGATCTATTTAATATTCTTCCTTCATACGATTTCAAGTAATCCATAAATTCAGAAGCATCATCATATTGTCCCTTGAAGCTGCTGCTTCTTACTTCAGACACCTGAAAACTGTAGTGAACCAACTGATTCCTCAGAAATTGTGGTCTCATTTGGCGCATGTTGTTTACTCTCCAATATTAAACTTGAAATAATTTCATGTTATTTTGCAAATTCATAAACATTTTCAATGACTTTTTTGCCATAACTATTTACCCTATTTCAGAAAATGCACCTTTCTTCTTCTTAAGTCTGTTTAAACCATATATTATTTCTCATGTGCTAATTTCTCCTGACTTCATCCTAGACATACCAATGGCAAGGAGGATCCTGTGGGGCATGTTCCCCCAGACTTTACAAAAGGAAAAAACTTTTCTAACTAATATTTTGCATAAACTTCTTCTATTTTCTTGGGGCTGTTTGGTTAAGGGTGGAAGTGAGGAAGAGAGGAACTGAGGAAGTAGTAATAGTTCTTTTTGGAACTCGGGAATTCGTTAGTGAGTTTTCCGGTGTTTGGATGTTGTTGGGAAGTGTGATTTGGAAAATGTTATGTCTTTTCCGTGTTTGGATGGTAATGTGAAAGTGAAAGTGAAAAAGTTGACCACAAAGTTACCGCAAAATAATATTAAAATAAAATTAATTAAGAAAAATAAAAATTAGAATGTAATTAGAATGCAAGTGAGATTTACGTGACCACAAAATTAACTGTTTTGAACTACAACTTATTACAAGTGAGATTTACGTGACCACAAAATTAACTGTTTTGAACTACAACTTATTACAAGTGAGATTTACGTGACCACAAAATTAACTGTTTTGAACTACAACTTATTACAAGTGAGATTTACGTGACCACAAAATTAACTGTAGCACTCTGAAAATGAGGAAGTGATTGTGTAAAAAGGAAAAGAGAAAAAGAAAAGAGGTTTTCTTATTTTCCTTTTCCGGTGTTTGGATAGATAGGAAAGTGAGCAATTATACTTTCCCATTTCCTTACTTCCGCTCACTTCCTTGCAATCAAACACGCCCTTAGAAGCTCCTCACCTATTTTATAAATAATTCAATTTAACACCTTTATTTTCTTATTTCTCTCATATTTCACCAATAAAATTATTACTATTTACTTTCTAGTTCGCATGGTAATTCTAAAGGTTTGGTTCACCATGGTGCCCTCTCTACATGAAGGTGCTGGCTCCGTCACTGGACTGATGTGATTTGTTAGTTTCAGGTGGATATATAAGCAGGAGGAATAACTTTCTGCCTTTCTACTCGTTTCGCTATTATAGACACAATCAGCCCAGGGGAATATCATGTTAATTACTCTAAGCTGCATGCTCTAGTATGTGTTGTATACTAGTCTACGGACTAATATACTATAATCTAAAATTTTAAGAGGAGAGCAACTTTTCTTTTCTTGCTTGCTTTATTGCTTGATACAAAAAACAAAGAGGTACACTGGCCTTTTATAGGCTTCAAAACTTACAAGAATATCAACCTCCAAATTGATGATGACTCATGATGATGACTCTTCAATCCTTCTAATTTAAAGATGATGACTCTTTATTTCTTTCAATTGATGATGACTCCTAATTGATGATGACTCATCATTTCTAAATTAAAGATGATGACTCTTTATTTCTCCTAATTGATGATGACTCCTAATTGATGATGACTCCATTTCTAAATTAAAGATGACTCCTTATTTTCCAAAATCATAAAGACATTTTTATTTGATATTCCAACACACCCCCTCAAATCAAAATGTTTTCATACCGAGCATTTCTTTTAGCCTTCTGAAAGGTTCAATAGGCAATGACTTGGTGAAATATCTGCTACTTGCTCCATGGTATGACAATACTCCAGCTTCACAGTTTTCTGCTTTACACGGCCTCTGAGAGAATGAGACCGTGTATCTATATGTTTGCTCCTCCCATGATGTACTGGGTTCTTTGCAAGTTGGATGACTGATTTGTTATCCACAAATATTATAGTCGCTTCTTCTTGTGGATGATCCAATTCCTTTAAAATGTTCCGCAACCAAATAGCTTCACATACAGTAGATGAAGCTGCAACATACTCTGCTTCGCATGAAGATAAGGCCACAACTCCTTGCTTCTTTGAGGTCCATGAAAATGCAGTTGACCCAAGATAAAAGACATAGCCAGTGGTGCTTTTCCTCTCATCTTGGTCACCTCCCCAGTCGCTATCTGAATAGCCTACTAACTCTGCAGTTTCACCATAAGTATAAATAGACCAAGGTTGAGTGTGCCTTTGATATACCTTAGAATTCTCTTTGCAGCTAGCCAATGAGACTCCTTCGGTGTCTCCATATAGCGACTCACAAGTCCGATTCCGTAAACAAGATGATATAACTTCCACCTGTGATGAGCTGCAAGTGAAATTAATAATCTCACCGTATCTAATCGAGCAACTGGTGCAAAGACTTCTTCATAGTCAATGCCGTATTTTTGTTTGTAGCCTTTCGCCACAAGCCTCACCTTGTACCGATCAACCTCACCATCTGCTGTGCGTTTGATCTTGTACACACATTTGACACCTATCGCCTTGTGATTTTGTGGAAGTGTTGTCAACTCCCATGTGTCGTTCTTCTGGATGGCATGCATCTCCTCCTTCATTGCTGATCGCCATAATCTTCTTCCTTAGCCTCTTGAAAGTGAGAGGCTCATGATCGGCATATAACAAAAGAGATTAGTTTCTCCATCTTCTATCTGCTCATAGATCTCCCTAAGGCTTCTCATTTTGATTGGACCTCGTTGCACGGAGGATTGGCTACTACTACCTTCCCCAGAAGACGGAGAACCTCTTGCGGGAGACGGTGTAGCATGTTGAGGAGATAATGGTGTAGTTGGTGGTGGAACCTCTTGTAGGGGCTCGTCAGGTTCATTCACCATGGGTTGCTCTTTGACAGTCTCTTCATTACTCCAACTCCATGCTTCAGCTTCATTGAAGACATCTCTACTAACCACTAGTTTCTTAGTTAGTGGATTGTAAAGCTTGTATGCCATCGACTCCTCGCTATATCCGATGAAAATGCATTTTTCACCATGATTGTCAAGCTTCTTCCTTTTGACTTCAGGTACTTGAGCATAACACACCCAAAAATTCGTAGGTGTGTGACATTAGGCGTATAGCCGCTCCATGCTTCTTGAGGCGTCTTGCCTTTCACTTGCTTCGTCGGGCACCGGTTGAGCAAGTAGGTTGAACATGCCACAGCTTCCGCCCAAAACTGCTTCGGCAATCCCTTTTCTTTAAGCATGGTTCTTGTCATGTCAAGAATAGTGCGGTTCTTTCTTTCTGCGATGTCATTTTGCTGTGGTGTATAGGCAGTAGTAAACTGCCTCTTTATGCCTTGCTCCCTGCAATATTCTTGAAACATGTTTGAGGTGTACTCACCACCTCGATCAGATCGGAGAGTTTTTAGCTTATAGCCACTCTCTGCTTCAACAAGAGCTTTAAAATTCTTAAGGTAGTAAAGGCAGCAGATTTTTCTTTAAGAATGTACACCCACAACTTTCTACTGAAATCATCAATGAAAGTAATAAAATATCTATTACCTCCTAAAGAGACGGGATCTAGCAGTCCGCAGATGTCAGTATGAGCAAGTTGTAATGGTGCCTCCGCTCTCCACGACTTTCCATTGGGAAAAGGAAGTCGTGTTTGCTTGCCAATTATGCAAACTTCACAAGTATGACTTGGTGGATCGATTGTTGGTAAACCTCGTACCATGCCGGCTGTAGATAGTACTTCAGGCCGCTGAAATTTAGATGACCGAAGCGAAGATGCCACCTCCATGACTCATTCTTCATGAGTCCTTGAAAACACTTCTCAACTTTTGTGTTTAGCTGCAAGGAAAACATGCGGTTCCTTGTCATCTTAATACAAGCTATAAGACTTCCTTTTGCATTTTTCAACCAAAGATGGTTGTTCTCCATATATACTTTATATCCTTTTTCGAGTAATTGACCGATGCTGAGAATATTACTTTTTATGTTAGGAATATAATAAACATCAGAAATATACTCAGGCTTACTATCCTTTTGATAGATTTTTATCTTTCCTCTGCCTTCAACGGAGAGTTTTGAAGAATCTCCCAAGCTCACACTTTCATGAACTCCTTCTGCGAGTTCCATGAATAGTTCTTTCTTCCCGCACATGTGGTTGCTAGCACCCGAGTCAAAGTACCAAACATCATTCTGAACATTTGAATCATCATGAGCAAGAAGAAAAGTAGAGTTATTACCCGTGTCATTTGTGCTTCGGCAAGATTGGTAAGATCTTCAGTTCTGTGCCAGCAATCCGAGGCATAGTGTCCAAATTTTTTTACAGTTGTAGCATTGGACGTTCTTATTGTTTCCACGTCCAGATGTAAATCTTCCCCGATTGCTTCGTCCTCGACCTCTGAAGTTTTCGAACTCCACTTGATTTTGAGTGGTTCGTTGTTGGGAACCACGTCCCCTACCTCTGCCACGACCACGACCTCTACTATGTGAGCCACGATCATTTAGAGTCAGCTTTGACTCTAATGCTTGTTCCAAGACTATGGAACCAGTCTTCTTTTGCATGCGTTGCTCATGAACTTGGAGAGATCCCAAAAGCTCCTCTATTGAGATCTCCTTCAAATTCTTGGACTCCTCAATTGCCGTCACCACGTGCTCGAACTTTGATGTGAGGGACGCAGCAATTTCTCCATCACTCGGACGTCCTCCATCTTCTCTCCATTTCTCCTCATTTTATTCACAATTAGTAGTAATCGTGAATAATAATCTGAGATTTTTTCTTCATCTTTCATTTGAGCGGCTTCAAGATCGCCCCTCAAAGTTTGAAGGCGAATTCGCTTCACCCGCTCGACTCCTTTGTAGATGGTAGCAAGGATTTCCCATGCTTCCTTGCTCGTCGTTGCTTCGGCAACTCTCTCGAAGGTAGACTCGTCTAACCCTTGATAGAGTAGAAAACGAGCCTTGCAATCCTTCTTTCTTTGCTCTTTAAGAGTCTTCTTCTCTTCGGCGGTGTAGGCGGCTTCTACCTCCGGTGTGGGTTCCTTGAACCCATCAAAGATTAGCTCCCACAACTCTTGAGAACCAAATAGAGCTTTCATCTGAATTGGGCACTTGTGGATTGATGAGATTGTTGGTGGAGGCCTTGAGGAGAAGAGGAAATGAAACAAAAAATTGAATTGGCTCTGATACCAATTGTTGTATACTAGTCTACGGACTAATATACTATAATCGAAATTTTAAGAGAGCAACTTTTCTTTTCTTGCTTGCTTTATTGCTTGATACAAAAACAAAGAGGTACACTGGCCTTTTATAGGCTTCAAAACTTACAAGAATATCAACCTCCAAATTGATGATGACTCATGATGATGACTCTTCAATCCTTCTAATTTAAAGATGATGACTCTTTATTTCTCTCAATTGATGATGACTCCTAATTGATGATGACTCATCATTTCTAAATTAAAGATGATGACTCTTTATTTTTCAAAATCATAAAGACATTTTTATTTGATATTCCAACAGCATGACACTGCAAAAAAGTTTTCTGACTTCTATAAACGAACTACATCTTTCCGCTTGCTTACTGACAGATATTCTGAAAAATATGAGCATGCATGGTAGTATAATATCCCACAATAACATGACTAAAAGCATGATCCATCTGTATGCAAATGACACCCGCATTCCTGCTGCTCACATGCCTGTTGCGAAATTGAACGCTTACATTATTATAAACTTTTTTTTTTCTTGCTGTTTTCACTAGGGATCTCATTCTCCTATTGCTCTACTCTTCTCCTTCCCTTTGGGTTAGTTAAATTATTATAATTTGTTTCTTTCTTTTTTGCTTTCTCTGTGGCTCTCTGAACTCTTATCCCTTTTTGTCAGTGTGTTCTAACTAAAGCATATCATGTACTCAAACTCACCGTATGCATCTGATTCACATATTAAAAGCTAAAAACAGAAAGAAAAAAAATGTACTACTTTTGACCAGGATGAGATTCAATCTGATGATATAGCTGGACTAGCTAACTCTAGATCAATGCATTTAGCTTAAAGTTCATGCGACTTGTCTTGTAACTGATATATTTCATTTTCCTTTTACAAAGATGACATAACCGTTGCTTACCATCCAATCTATAATCAATATCTAATAAATTTGGACTTTAAGGACCTGGATGTAAAGTATTGTCTAGCAGACCTATGTGCTAGCGCTGCAGAGTCTCTCCCCGTGAAGACCAAGATACCCAGAATTTTAGCCTAATTATTGCATCAATTAAGGTGACAATATATTTAAATTGACATGCTCATTAAGTAAAAAAGCACTCATATACGTAAGCCAGTTCTAGGAGATGGAACATATTTGTGCTATTAAATTATAGTATATTATGTAAAAGATTTAGCCCAATAATTAGCCTTGAAATGACTAGGAAACCACGCTATATTGACTTTTTGAATTAATGAAGGTAAGAAATTCAAGCTCAAACTCAAATCAAAAGAAATAATCCTCCTCGAAGTATGCACGGAATAATGATTTATATATAATCTCCTGTAGAGGTAAATTCCCAGAAGGAATTTACCTACATTTCAATTGTAGCCTGGATCTAAGATAGAGTTGAAGAAACAATCACAAAGACTCAGGTTTTACGTGAAAACCCAATTTGGAAAAACTTCAGGGAGGAGGGGAGAATTCACTATTTTCAGAGGATTACAGTATCTTCCATAGAGGTGAACTCTGTACTTCTAGCTAGATATCTCCAATCCAAAAGAAATGTATATCTGAGATGTCCCTCTAAATGTCTTATACACTCAGAGGTTTTGGTTGACAGTGCGAATCATGCGAGATTAATAACCGCACAATCTACATGTTGCGATCTTTCACAATGGCCTGGATTGTGCTCTTAATTTGCGGGAGTGATATCTGCTGCTTTTATTAACTGCTCACGTTGAAATAGGGATCGTTGACCATGTTTGAATATGAAATGACCTGTTAGCGTAAAGGACTCGACAAATATATAGGCGGGATATGATGGAACTTGCTCAAGTCGAGAGAACTGACTTTGGAAGATGAACACCCTCGGGAAAGTTAATTACCTTAAGTGAAGAGAATGGTCTCGGGAATGTTCTGGACGCTGCTCTTGCTCGGAAGTTTTCCTAGCAAGTATCTTCAGGAAATTCTGACAGCGAGAAACACGCGTCTTGATGCTGGCGTGGGTTAGATTTTGACCACTACAAATTCTCCCTCCGCTTCCTCTTTCCCCTGACTTTGTGGGGGAAAGAGTGGAGCGGAATGAGTATGTTCTGATTCGAGAAGTTGAGGCGTCGCTTGTATTCTGAAAGGTCTTGGTCAATGCATCTTAGTACTCTGGGCTCCCTTTAAAAACTGGTGAAGATAACTGGGTAATTAATAACCCAAATCTTGAATTCATAATGGAGACCGTGTGACAGGATTGAACCGAATCTAGTTGATCTAACATGCCGAAAAATCCGGGATTCAAAACTGTCTCTGCAGATGTGAAAGATTTGAATTCGAGATGGTTAGGCTTCTACGTCTATAAATAGGAAGTATTTTAGTGGGAGGCCCATCTTCAGAAGGTTTTTCTCTGCCCTTGATAATTCTTGCTCTGGTGGATTGAATTGTTCTCTTCGCCCGATGGAAGATGGAGAGGATGCCAATGGTGGACGTGGTTGAGTCGTATCGGCCCTCTTGCAATGAAATTTCGGTTCTTGTGATGACCTGGTCTCAAAATTTCGGTTTTCGTGACAAAGTCTCGCCGCTAGGAAGAATAGAATGGGCTCAACCTCTGACTTGATATGCTCAAACATATATTCTCCTGGTGACGGGTGCAGACAGAGTAAGGTTTTGCTCGGGTGGCAACGGTGTTGGATCTTGATTCCATCGCCATTGTCCACCTCTTGGACTCTTTGCTCCGGGCCGGGTACCGTGGTCCTCGCACTGGACTTTTTTCTCAAGGTGAGGCATGAGAAGGAAGCACGGCTGGACGACTTAGGATGATGAGACGCCCTTCCTGGATACCTATTCGGGATGGAGGGACCGTGATGCGATGTCATCACGTTTTGGCATGTCATGAACGGGACAGTCTGGCTACCTTAGAGGCGTGCTCTTCTCGAAGAGAAAGAGGCAGTCCTCCATTTAGGAACGTTCTATTTTTGTGCAGGAACCTCCCTAGGCTTTCTTCGGGGCTACGGATGGTGGCGTGAGCAATAAGATCACGCATGCATGTACCATTCCCCGATTGATGGATCCTTATTTGTTTCAGCATCACGAATTTTGGCAAGTCTGAGTCGGTATATGTTTATCTGTATTTTAAAAAAAAAAGCAAACACAAATATGTAATAGACCCCGTATTACTCTTACAAGATGTAATCGAGTATGTAACTGAATAGAAATAATTTGGAAAAGTTTGCATAAAAAGCGATATTGGAATGGAGATGTGTTTAGATCTTGCATGATTTGCCGTTGTTTGTATTGTTTGGAAGTGTGTATGCTCAGGAATCAATTTCAATTTTCGAGATGTTCAAGGGATACTGCATGCAATCTGAGTGGTGATTTGTCCCACAGTGACGTCTGTATGTCTTGCCTTCAGAAAATCATTGGACGTATCACCACGCGAGATCGATACGTCAAGGGGATAATCCAAACAAAGAAACCCTGATGAATATGGATGATTTCGTGTATGGCCATAGTCAGGTAGTGCCTGCAGGAAAGTCAGTCTCAAGTGGGAGAAATCCCAACAGATTGGATGCATCTGTTTCGGACAGGGGCCCTACCCAGTCGATGATCCGGTACCTCCAACATGGGAACAAGCCCAACAGTGGAGTTGCCCTCTCGTGGGGGTGATTTCCCGCTATCTCCCAAGTGGGAACAATCCCACAACAGAAATATAGGTATTCACCCGCCCATAGGTTCAGATGAGGGGAGTCCGTAAGCTTTCTTGCACCGAGGGAAATCCCATCAGCGGAACAGATCGGGGCTCTAAGAGGGGAAAATCCGTACAGCAGAGTGAGGGACTCCGAGTGGGAGAAATCCCACAACGGAGGACTCCGACTCTCGTAGGACGATCGAGAAAGTCCTGTAGGCATGTGCGAATTCTAACAAATCGCTATTGGATAGGTTCCGACAAATCGCTATGGATGCCGAGTGGGAGAAATCCCATCTCGGTGCGGGTTCCGATGCCGCACTATGCATACCGAGTTGGAAAAAATCTCACAACAGAGGATTTCGACTCCCGTAAAACGATCGAGAAAGGCCCGTAGGCATGTACAGTTCCGACACCGTGCTAACGGTTTCGACACCGCGCTAGGGATACTGAGTGGGGGAAATCACATCTCGGTGCGGATTCCGGCACCGCGACATAGAGCGGGTTCCAACACCGCGCTATGGATACTGAGTGGGTGAATCCTATCTCGATGCGGGTCCCGACACCGCTTTGGATACAAAGTGGGAAAATCTCATCTCAGTGCGGGTTCTGACGCCGCTCTATGGAGCGGGTTCTGACACTGCGCTATGGATACCGAGTGGGAAAAATTCCATCTCGGCGCAGGTTCCGACGTCGCACTATGAAGGGATGAAATCAGAACCACCTCCGAGTGGGAGCACATCCCATCATCAAGGGGTTTTCTTGACTGCCTCCGAGTGGGAGAAATCCCATCATCGAAGCATGTGGCTGATGGCTGTATCTGCAAAGTGTAAAGCAGGAAACAATATTCATTTAAAATGCAATGCAATGAGAGGGTTCGAAAGGGTGTACACCGTTTGAAAAGGAGTCTGACAGTTCATTCAATCGTCCGGTATTGAGCGATCATGTTTTGTTCTTTGGAAACGTGACATTCATCTTTCGCAAAATTGCCTCGAGGATGGAGACATACTCCTTGAGGAAGCCTTATTGGATAAGCTCTTCCTAATATCTTAGGAAGGCCCAACAATGTATGCTTTGTTGTCACTTGCAGTTGTGGAACGAGTAGCACTCCTTCGACCCGGTCAGTGACGGATTAGGCTGGATCGGCTTTGGGTGTGACCCATGGTTGATCTTTGAATGTGTTGAAAACTTCATCGATCGGGAACGCTATGCTGACTTGTAGCCCTAAATTGGACTTGACGACATTATGGAGTGTCTGCTTCTTGTAAGAAGGTTGCCCCATATGCCGGTCGGGTACATAAACGGGAGCTTTGCGAGCGGACTTTGACTTCGTTACGTCCTCGCTAGGCTTTGTTGAAGGGTGGGAGGAATCCTTCATTGTCTCCTCCAGTTGGATGAATGATTGTACCCAAGAGAGAGAGCTTTGCTTATTTTGGCAACATTGTGCTTCAGGAGGTGCTCGTATAAAGGGTAACCTGTAAGATGCTGATAAACGCGAGTGCAGATACTTCCTCTTTGCAATAAGAGACTTTGACAAGCTGACTCTAAAAGAGTTGATATAAGATTTGAGGTTGTCCCCTGGCCTTATTTTGACGGAGGAGGTGATGGCTACTCCTCTTAACTTCTTGGCGAGTAGTATATTGCGAAAGAAAGACCTCAGTGATCTCCAATAAGTAATGGAGAGAACAGAGTGGTAGGGAGTAGAACCACTCTGACACTGCACCTCTAAGACTAGAGGGGATGTAAGGCACAAAATCGGGTCGTTCCGGGAATAAAGCATCTTGTCTTGAAAGTGGCGGATGTGCTGAACCGGATCACTTGCTCTGGTGTAACTGTCGAAGGTGGGAGTCGAGTTCTTCGAAAGCTCGCTCTTGGATGTCCTTGGAAAGCGGGAAATCGTGGAGGCGAGTAGTTGGAACCAAGTGCTGAGGGAGCTTGGCCTCCACTATCCGCTTCTGGATCAGCTCCTCGAGGACGTGGAGATCTGGGGATGCACCATTCTCGACGTCGCCCTCGGCCCGCGTAGACCTGTTCTAAAGGGCGATGACTTGAGCCTAGGGCTATTGGTTGAGTAGCTTCAATTCTTTTTGTTCGCGAAGGATGTTATCACGGTCGAGAATCATCTGCTCCCGCTCCAGCTCGCAATCTGATTTCTGTTGTTGTTTCTTCATCTGCTCCATCCCTCGGAGCATCTGAAACAGCCGGTCTTCATGTTGTTGTGGAGGTTGGGTGACGACAGATGGCTCCTGCAAAGTGTGGAGACGATACCCTCCGCGAACTGTTGATTGTTGAATCGCTTGGAGGTCCCGCCTCTGATAGTCACCTTGGCATTTTTCTTCGAGGTTGTGCCACCGATAACTTTCTTACGTGAGGCCATCGCTGATCAAGAAGAGGTTATTGGAGAAAGGTCGAAGAGGGAAAGATCTTGGGCATGAGGACTCAGCTCTCAATGAAATCACCAAAATGTAGGGGTAAATTCCCAGAAGAAATTTATCTACACTTCAAATTGTAGCCTGGATCTAAGATAGAGTAGAAGAAACAATCGCAAAGACTCAGTTTTTACGTGAAAGCCCAATTTGAAAAAAAAAAAACCACAGGGAGGAGAATTCACTATTTTCAGAGGATTACAGTATTTTCTACAGAAGTGACCTCTGTTCTTCTAGCTAGGTATCTCCAGTCCAGAAGAAATGTACATCTGAGATGTCCCTCTAGATGTCATATATACCCGGGGTTTCTGCTGACGGTGTGAGTCATGAGGGATTCAATAGCACGATCTACACGTTGCAATCTTTCGTAATAGGCTGAATTGTGCTCTTAATTGCGAAAGTGATATCTACTGATTTCTTTAACTGCTCGCATTGAAATAGGGATCATGGACCATATTGGCGTAAAGGACTCCACAAATATAGGCGGGATTTAATGGAGTCTGTTGCAGAGGTTGTCTTGCTCAAGTCAAGAGAACTGACTTCGAAAAGATGAACACCCTTGGGAAAATTAATTTCCGAGAGAGAGGATGGTCTCGGGAATGTTCTGGATATTGTTCTTGCTCGGAGGTTTTCCTTGCGAGTGTCTTCGGGAAATTCTGACGGCGAGGGACTCGTGTCTTGATTTTGACGTGGGTCAGATTTTGACCACTACACCTCCATACATGCCTTAGATCCCAAGGGATGAAGGATTTGATCGTTAAATACTTGAACTAGAATACCAGCAAAAATAACCCTCGTGAAGTGAGTGAAAGAAATTTTAGGCAATTCATATGCGCAAGGAACATGGAAATGTTTTATATAATATTTTTCTTTTCTAGTTTTTGAACAAAAACAAAGCGAGGTCTTGCATTTGATCTTCCATATCCCTATCCTATTCTTTACAACTGAGCTAGGCCTCAATGGATAACATGAAAGTTTATCCTTACAACAAATGGATCAGAATAGAAATATTGGCTAATCAGTATCTTGACTTGTAGAGTGAAGAATCTACAAGATTTGATTCAGATTTGAAATTCTTGCCGCGAATAAAAAACTAGCTAGAGTGTTCTACATTAATCAGGAAAGCTAGCAAAATCAAGTATTCTAGATATAAATATAATAGTTTTAAAGATAAAATTTTCTCATGTTTATGGGCTGTATACTCTGGCTACTCACCAAGGCTGCATAATTAATATCATTTATTGGTGGTAGCTATCCAATAATTAAAACCAAGCATGCATATTTATCCTTGAAATAATTATGGTCAAAATCCCTTTAAATGTACCACAATTTATTTGACAATTACAAGCCAAATTAATCCTTTATTATCAAACATTTAGATAGTATCACCAGAGTAGAATGATCATACATATATTTTTATTCAAAAAGATGGATCAATACTTGTTACTGTTGAATACTAGTGCTATTACTCCACAGTTCCTGAAGCCTTCCTCCAACTACCTAAGCAATTCGATCTTACTCCAATTCTGTTGACTAATGTTCTCAATGCTGCTTCAAATTCATAAGATTGAAATCTGTTCCTTTTGCTACCCCTTCTACTTGTGAGCAACAGAAACCATAGTACTTCATTAGAATACTAGATCGTATTGTCATTGCTACCTGGTCCTCCCAACTACTTGACTATAACAGGAAGTACCAAGTATTTGAAATTTTAACATAGGCATTATCTCCGATATCTTTCTCATCTCTAATCAATATAACAACCTAATATTTACAAATTTATATAAACTGTCTCTGAAGTCTTTTCTTTTGACCATTTTTTTCTTTAGTGAAATGGGTTGACATTTCTTAGAAAGGAAAAAGAAAACGAGGATGATTTGAGACATTCATTTATCGTACTGCAATCAATAGAAACCAAATGTCGAACATGCCAAATAAAAAAGATCTACAATAATGTAGCATCGATTTATATTTAAGGTCAAACTCATACATACAATAATAAGTATCTTGGGTGCTAAAGCTTATGTGATTTGAAATGACAATAAATTTCTCATAAATCGAGTGTACAATTTGCAGGTTAAGGTGAGAAGGGAACAAAGACTGATACTGTGGTCTCACATGATCACCCAGTTAGCTTATTTTATATTCATATAAAATTAAATCAACGACTAGTAACATTCATTACTTTAAAAGATTGATAACCACCACCATTCTCACTCTAACCCAAACAAACACTCCGTGCGTGCGTGCGTGCGTGCGTGCGTGTTGGGGGGGTGGTGTCACTCATTTCCATGTATAAGAAGAGATATATCCAGATTTTCTAGCCAAAATTGTAAGTGTTTCCTTATGCAATTCACATTGTCATAATCAATTGCCTCTTGTCATCAGAAAATATAAAAGCAATCAATACACCTTTTCAAAATCAAAATCTAAGTATCTAACTCAGGCCATCCCAATAATAATAATATAATCATAAATTTTATAACCTTTAATCTTAACAAATTTGTCTCTTTCTTTCTAAGAATACAAAAATAATAAATAAATCACAGAATAAGCCCTAAAAGTCTAAAACTCTGATCTTACACCATAACCAAGGAAAAATCTAATAATAAACAAAACCAGATCTATATCATCATTACAAAGATCCCAGATCAAATCTAAAACATATACAAAACTTTAAAAATACCCTAGAGCTGAAGGATAAACTTCTACTTTTGTCCACAGATCTAACAACCAGACAAGGGGGGGAAAACACGCCACTAAAAAAAAAATAAATTTATACATGCAGGACATAATAACTAATAATTTATACATAAATTGTTTGTGAGTAAAAGTGTACATGTACCTTGAGCTTGAGAACTCAAAGAGCTTGCCAGTAGCAGAGAAGATGATGAGCCCGACCTCGGCATCGCAGAGAATGGAGAGCTCCTCCGCCTTCTTGAAGAGCCCCTTCCTCCTCTTCGAGAAGGTCACCTGCCTTGCCGTCGCGTTGTCTATCTTCCTTATTTGAATCTTCTCCCTCGCCCATTACTAATTGATCTCTCAAAAACCCTAGAACCGCACCAACAATGAGAAGAAGAAGAACAAAAAGAAACCCTAGCGAGAGAGCCAAAGAAAAAGGAAAAAAAAAGAAAAAAAAAAGAAAGAATAATTTACAGGAGGAAAGAATAAAAAACCACAACCTCCAGAGATCTTCTCTCTCTGATTGGTTGGCTTCTTTCTTCCCCCTTCTATTCTTGAAACCACAGTCTACAGGGCCAATGAAAGAGAAGAAAGGAAAGCAAGAAGAACGAAGGAGAAAACATCATTTTTTTTGGGAAAAATAAATGAAAAAAATAGTCACTGTTTTGCTTCCGCTGGCAGCTGCAGCTGTCAATTTTATTGGAATACAAAAAAGTTGACCCAGAAATGTTTCACTTATTGGTAAGGGGCCCGAGTTGTGAAGTTCAAATTTAGGGTTTTGTTGGGGGTGGCTGTGATGATTATTAGGGTTCTGCTGTGACAGGGACGTTGACGTACGGACTGATTTATATGTTTTTTATAATTTAATTTATGGCACATCTTCCTGCATTTTGCTTGATTTGGAGTAAAAGCAGAGCCCGAGAAATCTTTACCATATTCTCGTGAGTTTCTTTCTGATCTGCCTCGTGCTTGTAGTTCACTTGTTACCTGTTAAGGTAAAAAAAAAAAAAAAAAGAATGGGTCTCTTTATTTGATTGCTTTGTTGGGGTTGCAAATGCAATAATGCAACAATAATAAAGCATTGGGGAGATAGAGTTTTTTGCGTCTAAAATGGGTTACTTAACTTAATTACATGTGTTTTTGGGTCACTTAGATTTGCACAATGACAAAAAGGCTTAGGATTGGAAATTACTTGCTCACATTAATGCTTCAGTATTTACTTTTAGCAATGTTTAATAAGTAGTGATAATAGTTAGGATAAATATCCTAAAATTTAACTATTTACAATAGAGTTTCTAAACATAAATATAATTAAGTACATTAAGTTTTTTTTTTTTTTACGAGAGTTCAGGCGTGTTTATTCACCGCAAAACGCCGCAAAACGCAAGTCGTAAAACTTCTTTTCTATTTTTCGTTGTTTATTTCGCTGAAAAACAAGTTGCAAAATGCAACTCTTCTTTTCCCACTTGCAGTCGCTACAGTAAATTTGTGGTCATGTAAGTATCACTTTTACACTCATATTTTCCCACTTACAGTTGCTACAGTTAATTTTGTGGTCAGTAACTCTCATTAGTACACTTACAGTTCAAAAACAATTACTTAATAATAATATATAATTTAATATTATAAATATTTAATATTTTAAATAGTATCAATTTCTTATTTAATTATTTAATTATTTTATATTTTAATCTTTAATTTTTTATTGTTTTAATATATTTTATTTAATACTTTATTATTTATTAATACTTATCCATTTTTATTATTTTATTTAGAGTTAATATTTTATAATATAACAATATTATACTTTACTATATATTAATTATTTATTTTTTAATATAAAAAATTACTTTATTAATATCCTAATATATTTTTATATTATATTAATATTTTATTATGTTAATATTGAATAATAATTCAGTATAATAATACTATAATGATAATTTATTATTAAATTATAATTATATTTTACTTTGCTAATTTTATATTTTCTATAATATTAATAATAATATTATAATAAAATTTATATTATAATAATTTTCAAGTATTTTAATATTATAATATTATAACTATATTTTATTATTTTTGTAAGATTTTTTAATATTTATATTTATTAGTATTCTTAAAATTTTATTAATGTTCTTTAGATTTTCTTAAAATTTTATATTATTATTTAGTTAATATTTTAATAATATTTTACTATTTGTACTAATATTTTATTAATATTATTGTTATAAATAAAATATTAAGATTATTAATTTTTTATCTCAAATTATTAATACAATTTAATTTGCAATAGTAGATTTAATTTAATAGTATTTATAATATTTAAATCACTGCTACAGTTAATTTTGTGGTCAACTTTCCACTTACACTTTTACATTATCAAACCAAACACCGTAAAACACAATATACTTTACCATTTATACTATCACTTTATCAACCAAACACCGTAAAAACACAATATACTTTTCCTTACACTCACTTTATCAACCAAACACCGTAAAACACAATATACTTTTCCATTTACACTTCACTTTATCAACCCAAACACCGTAAAACACAATATATTTTACCATTTATACTATCACTTTATCAACCAAACACCGTAAAACACAATATACTTTTCCATTTACACTTCACTTTATCAACCAA